>JAQIXW010001648.1:0-18345 GCA_034700685.1 Willowsia buskii | reverse complement strand
CACGCAGATTGATGTTCAATATCAAGGTGAGACTGTCTTTAATTTTATATACATGTTTGCACCTATTCCATCCTACCATCCTACCTGAGTATTAACTACACGACAAAGTCTTATTGCTATTTATTGAAGAAGCACCATTTTGTACATACATATATGAATCATATGTGCAATAACCAACATTTCTAATAATCTACAGTGTCTGCTTCCAAAATGGAAGTAAGCATAAAGGACTAAAGGACCAGTGTAGGAATAGCTGATAATGATATTTGCACTTAGACACAGTAACCTCTATACCCAGTAGCCCATTTCTTGACGGCGCTTCTAAAGGCTACGGATATACGGCCACGGTTAAACTGAGCATACGTCATAGTGTAGGTACATTAGAGTCAAGCACACCAACGATATCAACGTTTTGCTGTTGGCACTCCTGCTGTTAACTGGCGAGATGCACTTGTGTTAATCAGCATTTTTGGTGAATGGTACGTGGTACGCTATGGTGGTGGTAAGGGAAATAGCAGCAGCGTTGGCGGTAGATGAAGATTGCTCACGAGAAGCTCTTTGCGTGCGTTCAACGTACCCTTATGATAAAAGATGATATATTTTCAGCCGAAAGGAAATTAATACATGAAGAAAGATGTTATCTCTCTTGAATCACAGTGAATCTCACGAGCAGAGCAGAAGTGTTAGATCTTCAGTGAGAAGAACTAAAACCACGGCAAAGATCATTTAAAGAAAAATGACAGAAATTTCATGGTCGACGAGGGGCACAAAAACAAATATGAATTATTAGCACCACGTTGTTATTGCGCCACAGTTACTTTAAGCTCAAGGAGGAATTATTTGTGAGCTGTGGGTCTTATACTAAACTTTGAGGTGACGCTGTAGATTTTTAGGTTTTCCATGAAGCCTCTATCTACGTAAATCTTCAATATTATGCCATCATCATTATTAGCACTTTCTTTGGGCACAAAAAAGAAATGATAATTTTGTTGTACGAAAATTAACCATAACCGTGAATATTATAAATTATGGTTAATGTTAATGATTAGCAAAAAATCGCATTGTTAGTGGTGGGTTGTCACGTTTGATCAGTTTGAAGACAGTCGCTTTATAGTAAAATCTGACTTTAAAATTTAAATTATCACTGCTACTTGCACACTTAAAGATTAAAGATGCGTATGGTCGCCATCCTACCGGAAAGATATTAGGGATAAGCATTTGAATATGTCATTGTAAATTTGTCTACAATACAGTGCATCGACATTGCATTGTTAACAATAAAATGTTTTAATATTGACAATCATTTAATCATTGAAACTTTTATGCATTAATCCTGAACCAGTTGCTTGTATATTGTGACAATCGTTCGAAACATCGTGCCGTATGCTATGAAGACATTATAATTTGCAGCAATAAATTTTGGTATATGCAATTCGCAAATTGGGATGGAGGTAGTCGCAACTACCAAGTTCAATCATTTTATGCATGCATGAAATTGCTGCGCCAGCATACGCAGCAAAAGTCGTAAGACATTCTCGTTTGTGTTTTAGTGGGCTATAAGTCCTTGTAGTTTAACTTCTGTTAGAATGACTTGGGAGCGTGAAAATAATTTTTCAAATAATGAAAAATGAACAAAAATGTAAAAGATGAGATAACGCGTCTTGTACGTAATACATAATATTATGCTCTTATTACAAAATCGTATCGTTTTAATACTTCAGTCGACTTTAAAATTCAAACTACACAGGAGGAGTAGTCTTGTCGCAGGAAGGCAAGTTTGACTGATTGTGTATCAGAAACAGAAAAATTGAGTGTAGACATTGATAATTTCTTCGCTTAGAAATGAAGTTTGTAGTTTATGAATAGTTGATAGTTATTTCATATAGGCTATGCTTTATTGCAAAGTTCTCAAAAACGAATTGTAATTTTAAGACATTTTTTGTTTATTGGCCCATAATTTTTGTACCATTTCACAATAATGCAAAACCTTGAAAGCTGAGCTTAAGCATTTTGCTTTTTACGAAGATGGTAAGGATAATAAAAAAGAGTCACAGAAGATTTGAATGCTTTATATTTTTCTACATGATGAGAATTTTATATCCATTGCATATACCGTACATAGATTTCAACTAAACCGTGAACTGTGAGTGCAACTTACCTTAATATATGCCTAAATGCAACATACTGTTAGGCATATAAAGATGTACCTAACTAATGGCTAAGTCTCTGAAGTCTAGACTGGAGTTGGGGATAGATTTATTTAAGAAAATTAAAGGCCAACTAACTACTTGAAGTCTTACTAGAGCATTCCCAAAAGTAATACCATTCTATAGGCCTATACTTATTAGCCGGTAATACCAGAAACCGCAGCTACATAAATAATAATTAATTGCAAATTCTGCACAACTTTGCTGAACAACTGTCACATTAATTCTAATTCTTGAACAGCAAATAGCAGTCATAGATTTCTTGGTGCTCTACTAGCAGACTCAAAACAATGACTAAAAGCAAAATTACGTGTGGGCTCTCTATAAGCAACGGTACAATAATAGATGATCATCGTCGCACTAGCCAGTACCCATGCATTTTACGTCCCTTATGTCCCAACGATAAGCAGTTCCCTCCACCAAATAATATTTAACATCACATACCTATATTGCATTATCCTCTTCAACTTGTTTACCTTGGGATATACCTTTTGTCTTAATCATCATTTATATAACTTACGCCTTACGCATAACGCACATATGCATGAAACCATATTTCTTATATCATTCTGCATTTACGCATCATATAGATGAGAAAATATGGTCATGCAAAATATAATGAGTGGTTATCGCCATAATGTTATGTTCATGATGCATACACACAAGCGCATAAAAAATGTAATATCCTCTGCCTTAGGATGATGCGATGGTACATTGCAGTTTATAATCCATAATATATAGCATTAAACTGTAATGACTTATAATGAAATGGAAGAACTTTGAACGAACTTGCATTTTCTTTTCATATTCATCTTTAACAGATATTAACAACAGCTGCACTACCTGAACGCTGAGACTCAGACCTCAGTTTGCATACCTATGCCAATATGACTACTTAACTAACTTGAGAGCTGTGAGATCGATTTTCTGATTCAGACAATTTGTTCACCTTTACCTAGATTGCAGGATATGTAGTCGTGGCGTCGTGGACGTTGCTGGTAGTTTGGCTTGCAGTGATAATAATAATATTAAAAAATACACTGATGTTCCTTCTTGTCTATTCTCTTTTTTTTGCATGTACATGGAAATCACCTTTTCTTGATCGACGAGGATGATCATGATGATGGCATATTAATGCTGGTTTTGTTGTGGATATCCTTCTGGTAGACCAAGAAGTGGAACTTCCCAAATTCTCTTTATCTTTCTACCTGTCTACGCCTACAAGTGCCTTCTTATGCCTTTGTCTTCAATTTTGTATTCAATATTATGCTTTAAATTTACCATATATCTGAAAACAGCGCAGCAGTATTAACGACGTTATACCTGTAACCGCCACCACTGCCACCATTGGATCACTATATTGCCTACATTTCAACTAGATATTAGTTCATACGCATACGGTGATGATATGCTTGAATTTTCTTGAAAAACATTAGAATGTTACATTAAGTTGTTAACATGGAATGGCAAGTGGATTCTGTGTTTTAAAATGTCTCTAATTGCGCCGAGTTGATGTTGATGACGATGACTATACAGCTCATATTGAATTATCATAATAACATCAGCGTTACTTGTTGCGGTTGCAGTTAGTTACTTTTGACTGACGACAGCCAACAAGCACACCAGAACACCCTCCACTTTAACAAAGTACACTCAACTTGCTAAATCAGGAAAGGGGCATTTTGGAGCTCAACTTAACAGTTGCGTGAGAAATGCCTCATCACAATAGGCTCTTGACCATACAAAGATCAACAGTGACATAAGACATGATGTTGCCGTTCTGAGATGTGAAGCTAGCTGAACGAATTATCATTATACCGTCTTTAAAGATTTGGTCAGGATTGTCTTGCAGGGGCTACAGTGTTTAAAAAAATATTATGAAAGATTTTTTATGTGAAGGCTGAAAGATAAATCGACTCTGCACATTTTTTGAAGAAAAAAAATACAATTGAAACAAAATGTTTTTAAGTGTGCTCCGTGCTTGTGTAAAGAGCAATAAAATATGATTTTTTTTTGTGACTGACACGTTGACAGTGACTCATTTTTGTCTGTGCCCTTTCCTTTGATCAATCGGTGACTTTGTAAAAAAAGTTTGATTTTTTCGCAATTTTTAGTTTTTCTGTGGTATCCTGTCCTATATTTGCAACAGTGAGTGTTTGAAAAATCTAATAGTGATTGCTTTAGCAAGAAACGTACAAACTGTATTGACCGCGATTGCGACTATGTTTCAGTTACAAATACACAAAAATGTAAGCAATTGTACAGAGTTTTTGTTTCTTGCGCTTTGCTCCAGTTACGATGACCAAGACTGATATCTGAAGGTCTGCTGCCAAAAAAAGACTGATATTGACCGGAATTCCTAACCTTACCCTCTACACCTCAGACACAGAAGATTGCAAAACCGGTTAAATAACAGCCATACACAGAGTACAATTTTAGAAAACGGTATCGGAATTGAAGATGTCATGTCGGTGATAAATCTATGCTCTTGTGAAATGTTCCTTGTAACGAGTGTATTGGTCCAGGATTGGTTATAAATAATGTCTATTCAAGATCCTTGGAATTCTTTTTTCATCAAACTCATTTCTCTCCGACATCATCGTAACTATTTTTGTTTGTGCTTAAATTAATGCAAATAATATTCAGTGGATAGTTTTAATTTTGTGCTAAAAATTTCCTCTCCTCTACTTGAGGTTTGGCTTATAAACGTCGATATTTTATCGTTTATCTGACATCAAATTCTCATAAAAGAAACACCATCATGGGCCGGTTTGCACTTCCAGGCAGCCACTCTGCAAAGAGTTGGGATCTGAACAACCCACCGTAAGTGTCGCTTTTAATTTGTTTTAATCAACTATGTCACAAGGATCTATCATCATCCTCCTTTTCTCACTAATGCATAAAACTTGTACTTAACTCGACGTTTGCATAAAACCATGGGCGTGATGAAAATATAAATTCGTATTTTTGCGTTCATCCTTTTAACCGCAGCTTCCTGTTTTGTTTCAATTTAGTAAATTTTTAATAAACGCTGATATTTTGGCAATTCTACAAAAATTTTGGTGGTTTTTAAGGCATGTGTAATTAAACATTAAAAATATTGGCTAGCTCTAAAATCATTGAATTTGTGAACTTGAAATGCGCTTAAGAATTTGCTTCAAGGAATATCTCATTATCATTTCCACTGTGTTTCTTAGAACTCCCCTACACTACATGACCTTTACCAAGATCAACAAGAAGATCTTCAGTATTTTTCCTCCTCACCTCACTACTCATGGAAATAATATACTGATTACAAATGTACTCGTGCCAAACTATCAGCATCCAAAATCTACAATAAATTAGTTGGATGTTGTGCTTTTGAATTTGAAGGTGTAGGGAGGAAAATTTCAATCACGCAATTTGTGTAAAAAAAAGTCAGGCTATACATGAAACAAACAGCCAAACCTTTATTTTCATTATCACGCAAACAATAAAAATTGCATAATAGTAATTCACGCATGTTATACCGTTATGTATACATTTTTTCAGTTTGTTAACAATCCATGTAAATAATATTTAACGTCGCATTGAATTCCAGTGACATTATTCTCTAGGTCAACTACTTATGTTATGCGTGTTTATGTAAAACATCTTACTTTACAGGCCGGACATTATGGAGGAACCCTCAAGCCCGACGAAAAGCAACAACAACAACAAATCTACGAGCAGCGTAAAGATGTTCTCCTTGCTGGTCTGGAAGAACTATAAGCTTCAAATGCGTCATAAAATTCAGACAGTGACAGAAGTACTGTTGCCTCTTCTTTTTACTATAGTTTTAGTCATTGTTAGAAACATTGTTCCTTCTAATCATATCACAGAGCCAACTATCTATGGGCCACTTTTAATAGAAAATTATCCTCCAATTATCCTTAGACAAAAATGGTGAGCAAATAATAGCAGTTTAATATCCAAATTTTCAGCCAATCGTAAATATAAATGATATATGAAATTTTTATTTTTAATGCTTTTTACAGCAATGAAATATACTACACTCCTAATGATCCTCTGGTCAATATGATTATTGAAAAGGTCAAAGAGCGTTACTTTGACAAGCTCGGGCTAATGTACAATTGTAAGTTTTGAAACTGAAATTTTCAATTTCTCAACCAGTTTTTTCATGCAAAAAGTACCAATGTCACTTACCTTTACTGTCTGTATATTTTTTTCAATAGTCACAGTTTTTGAGACTGAAGAAGAAATGGTGGAGGGGTATAAATTGTCTGCGGATAATGCCAATATACACCAGTCAGTAGACTTTGAAGCAACAACGCCAGTTTTGGCTGGAATAACATTTGAAAATATCAATGGAACTTTTCCTCAGGATATACGTGTAAGTTTCATTCAGCAATAATACTTAAGCATTTGGTATTATAAGTATATTGGTAAAAGTACAAATCTTATTTCCATTTCTTTTTTCCCAATCTGCTTCCAGTACAAGCTACGGTTTCCTGCGAATCAGAGAAGTACATTTGACTTACTCAGCGAAAGGTTTGGAATAAAGCCGGCATGGTTCACCGAGCTGGTATATCCTCTCTTCCAGTTGCTCGGTCCTCGATCAAAAGACTCGTTATCTGGAGGCCTTCCAGGTCTGTCCCAAATCTATTTACATCACATATATTTTATGCCGAGAAAAAACATCATCACTCAATGTCACTTGCTTAATTGTTTAATTATGTGGCTATATAGTAGCTGATGGGAAATCATTAAACGTGGTTCTCATACTTGTGATTGTTATGAAATTATTTAGGTTACAGTGAGGAAGGTTTCCTGTATTTGCAGTATGCAATAGATAGAACGATTACTAGAGAACTTTTGGATGAGTCAGAAGTTGGCAGCTATGACAAGTACGACATCAAGCTGCAACGGTTTCCTTATGGCGCTTACTATGATGACAAGTATCTTTTTGCGCTCCAGGGATGGCTCCCAATGATTGTTATGCTCAGTTTCATTTATCCCGTGATTAATATAACGAAGTCTATAGTTTACGAAAAAGAAAAAAGACTGAAGGTTTGTGCGCATTGCAAAAGCAATCACATAATGGAAATTAATGTTTCATGAAACACGCGATAACAATTAATGATTTTTTTGAACAGGAATACATGAAGATGATGGGATTGGATAACTGGCTGCACTGGACAGCTTGGTTCACAAAATGTTTTATTTTCCTAATTGCGTCAGTTGTACTAATGACGATTTTCCTGAAGGTACCGTATAAAATTATATACGTATATAATACATTATAATATGTACAAATGTGTACTCTCTTCATTTGCTAATAATTTTATGCATAAAATAATATATTATGTAATATCTTTATTTTTTCAGGCAAAATTTACAAAATCTCAAGACTTGGCCATTTTATCTGCCAGCGACGGAACAGTAGTTTTCTTTATCTTTGCAGTATTTTCCTTCCAAATTATCTGTTTCACTTTCTTCATCTCCAGCATATTCTCCAATGGTATGTGCATGTACAAAAGTTCAGCCTCAAGAAAAAACCAATTTATGTAATTGCGTAATCATGCAGAAAGAACAATTTGGAATGATGAATCACCCATTTCCTTCCTTCTTCCTCCTTTTAGCAAACGCTGCTGCAACTGCGGCAGGAACGGTTTGGTTCATGCATTACGTGCCATATGGATTTCTCCAGCCTCAATACAATCTTCTCTCACGTACCACGAAACTTGTTTGCAGCTTTCTCAATAACACAGCGGTAGCCTTTGCGTGCCAAATTCTCTGCATGTTTGAAGGCACCGGAGCAGGTTGCCAATGGTCAACTATATTCCAGGCATCTGGCCCAGACGATAACTTTTCAATGGGAGACTGTATCTTCATGATGATACTCAATGGAATCGTCTACCTGGCCATGGCTTTGTACATTGAAGCTGTCAGGCCAGGAGATTATGGAGTTCCTCTACCTTGGAACTTTTTGTTTACGGTGAGTGCCCATTATTACAATCAAGATCATTATTTGCTGAATGGTAAGCAGAAACGGAAGGAAACTTTTCTATAGAGTCTATCGTTGCTTCCATTTCCATATTTATCATAAAAAAGTAATACCAAGTTCATGCTTTTTAATCATATATCCTTTACTTTTTTGGTTCACTAAATCCCAACGCACATAAAAAAAGTAGCTGCATCCTAGTGATATCCTCTTCCACGTGGAAATGAATAAATAATGTACACAAATTATCTACACAACTTACAAAGTTATGCATACGACATGAACTTTTCTATGAGTACAATATGTTTATGATTACCAACCAAACAAGTTTGGCAGTTGGCAATGGCTTTGTTTATTTACGTAAGGAACTCGATGATGATGACTATAGTCCCGTCGAGTAACCTTGACCAATAGCCTATATAGCGATTGGACGTGGATGAATTGATTGTTTTTGTTTGTGTGGGGATGTGTAAAACATCTTGATATTGCATTTCCCTTCTTCTAACCTCATTTTCATGTTGTGCTTACATAACGTACATCGTTGATCATCCTTCCTCTATGAAAAAAACTTTTAATAATAACCCTTTGCAATGCACTTACAATCAGTTGTTAAGATATGGTCATAATTAGTATGTACTATACCTGTTTTATGGCTACTTATAGTTGTTGAGAACGAAGAGTAGCAATGTAGAGATGATTATATATTTTCATCATATCTATATGGTTTAGCTATAATAATGGCGATAATGGTAGTGTCCACGCCTAATATTTACCATTATTAAGGTGGTTGCACGTAATGTATGGTTTACACGCATGTGTGACCACTGACCACATATGATGCTGAAAGTTGAACATTATTAGGAGCTGGGACATTCCATTTTGTGCAAAAGTTTATAGTAATGCCTGACATTAGCACTAACTTGTTAGGTCCATTGCAGCTTTGCTTATTATCATTTAGCATTAGGATTAAACTGCAATGATGAGCTTCTTGTTTCCTGTCCCATCATTATCCCAAGATTTTATGCTTGAAAGATGTCAATAAACGTATATTATATTGTCAGGAACAATGAATTTCATTCCATTATTGAAATCCATTTCCTATTCTAACAATACCCCAATGTCAACTGTTAACATGGCGTTTCGCTTCCTTTTCTTACGTCAAATCATTTTCTTTGTGTGAACTTTTTTTTTCAAAATGTGTATGTTATGTTATTTTTTTCAGAAATGGTATTGGACAGGTGGTACCGTACATTCGGGAACTGTTGACGTTGAGAGTGATGAAGATAGACTTAAAAATAATCTTTTCGAGTCAGAGCCGAAGAATGGCATTGCTGGAGTACAGATAAAAGGTCTTGGAAAAAAGTACAGAAATGGAAAAGTAGCCGTGAGAAATATGCACCTGAACATGTATGAAGGTCAAACAACTGCACTCCTGGGGTAAGATGAAGATCTACATTGGCTAACTAAAACATGTATGATAATAAAAGCAAAGTTTGTTTCGCAAACCAAAAAAAAGTGGTATAACAAGTTGACTAAAGAATGTACAAGGAAAACAATTTGCTCGAAAAAGAGGTCACATTTGCACGAATGGTTTGAACGCAATCTCTTGTATAATATCGCATCTTATATGTATAATATTAATAAAAGATTTCCTTTTCAGTCATAATGGGGCAGGAAAAACGACAACCATGAGTATCCTGACCGGCCTTATTCCGCCTTCATCAGGAACTGCCTACATCAACGGTTATGATATCTGCACAAATATGAATTCCGTACGGTCTAGTCTTGGGCTGTGTCCGCAACGTACGTACATAAAAACTGAAAGTGAAATGGTCATTGTTGCTGAATAGTAGTGTGTTGCATTGCAATGCTTATTATTGGTTTATTCGCCCGAAAAGTGACATTGAACCACTGACTCCAATTTATGAAATTTTCTGTTCTTGAACCAAACAAGGAATACTAATATGATATATATTTTTTTATCATTCTCAGATGATGTGTTATTCGATGAACTAACGGTAGAGGAACATCTCAAGTTTTTTTCGCTTTTGAAAGGCATGAATGAGTCATTAGTCGACGGCGAAGTGAAAAGGATGATTAAAGCCCTTGGGTTGGAAAATAAGAGACACGCTCAGAGTCACACTTTGAGTGGAGGGATGAAAAGAAAGCTATCCGTTGGAATCGCATTTTGCGGAGGATCAAAAGTGATACCTAGAAATACGCTTTCATTATACTGATGAGTAGCTTTGCCAAATTGCATGTACTCCTTTGAGTTGAAACATCCACTAATTTTTCTATTTGCTTATGATTGTGATGCTGCTTAAGGTTGTTTTGCTTGATGAACCAAGTTCCGGTATGGATCCAGGAGCAAGGAGGGCAATTTGGGATTTGATTCAAAGTGAAAAGAAAAACAGAACCGTTTTGCTTTCAACTCACTTCATGGAAGAAGTTGGTTAAAGAAATGAGCTTAACAAATACATTCATGCATTCTATTCAGCGTATATAAGCTGTTGTGTAATATATTATGGATAATGATATAAATCTTTTATGCTAACCTTCAAGGCTGATTTGCTTGGGGACAGAATTGCAATAATGGCAGAAGGAGAAGTACAGTGTTGTGGCTCAAGTTTGTTCTTAAAAAAGAAATATGGTATATAAATTGAAATTTTTTTCTTCTATTTTTTCTCACGATAAATTGGGCTCATTTGCTATTCAAGCAGCGCTTTTCTTTTTTTTGTACTTTTGTCTATAATTTGTTCAATGTCTGTAGGTGGAGGCTACCATCTTATTATTGTAAAGCAGCCAGTATGTGACGTGGGAAAGATCACTCAAGTGCTTAGAAAGTCTATTCCAGATACGGAAATAGATCAAAACGTGGGTGCAGAGTTGAGCTATTCTCTACCAGATGTAAAATCAAAGCTATTTCCAGCAATGTTCGAGGAATTGGAGAAACGCAAAGACGAGCTTGGTATTGCTAGTTATGGATGCGGGTAAAGTATTTCTTATTAATTTTGACAACTGCCACATCAAACCAGATTCATGTGTGGGCATGAGCAGCCCTTTTTCTTTGAAAAGCTTTTCTATAAAATATTTTAAAATTTATTTTTGCTATGTATTAAAGCATCGTCACAATGGAAGAAATTTTCATACGGTAAGAAACCAATTAAATCGCTACGTTTAATTAGTGACCTGGAGCATTTTTACTTAACTATTATGAGACGATTCCTTTCAGGGTTGGGAGGGAAGCAGAAGAGAATTTAGTGGGTGGCCAACAGAATGGAAGTCATGCTCTGTCAAACGGAACAGTGGAAGTCGACATGGACAAGGAAAATAACATGTCAAAAATCGAAGAGGAAGAGAACAAACGTGCTACTGGATTGAAGCTGAAGTTTCAGCAATTCAAGTCAATGATTGTGAAGAAGTGTATCTACGCAGTTAGGAATCGTGTGTTACTTCTTGTCCAAGTGAGCCTAATTTTCACGTGTCATGCTTTCTCCCGTAATGCAAATTGTTTTAAAAGAACTGATTTAATCATATTATTTCATTGTGCGAGCAGATGGGAATTCCATTGATGTACCTGACTACAGTTCTATTAATTATGAACTACCTTCCTGGCTTATTGGACCCGCCGCCTCACTACTTAACTCTAGCGGTTTGTTCAAAAGAAAATTGGAATATCAAAGCAAATGCAGCTATCGAGTGATATTCTTATAAAAATATGCGTTCTCTTTTTTCATATTTTCTTGCAGAGGTATGAACGTCTGGGTAAAACAGTAACTACCGTGAAATGCCCCGCTGACAACCAAGTCTGCATTTCGTACAAGGAAAACGTGGGAGAAAACTTCAACATTGAGCTGATAGATCAGAATAAAACATTCGTTGATTTCGTTCTAGAAAAAGTAATGATGAAATGTATCAAGTCGTCTTCACATATTTTTTATATTGCTGCTAGCATTGACGGTGTAGAAGATGATATTTCAAAATAGCTACCAGCTTTCTTTTTTTGTGTGCCTGTACTGCATAATACGTAGTAGTACAGTGTTATTGATGGGATTCAAGCAAAATGAAAGAAAAAAACTTTATTTTTTTCCCGTTTGTGTTTGACTGCTTACAGGCTGAAGAAGACTTGGTTTTGCTGAACTATAGATATATTGTTGGATTTGACCAGCGACCCACTTCTCCTTCGTCCTCTTCATCTGATAAGAATTACAATGAGCTCATCGGTTTTTTCAACAATCAACCTTTTCATTCTCCTCCACTCTCAATGAATTTAATCACAAATGCCATTCTCCGTCCGAAGAACCACACAATCCAGCTAACCAATCACCCATTCCCGTATACTGGATTAGACTCATTGAAACAGGCTGGTCGTCTGTACACAGTAGGGTTTCAAGTAGGATACAACATTGCATTCGGAATGAGTTTCCTGGCCGCCAGTTTTGTCGTCTTCTTGATCAAGGAGAGAGAGTCAAAGTCAAAGCACTTGCAGTTTGTTTCCGGTGTTGAATTGCCCTTGTTCTGGATAGCCAGTTTTCTTGTGGATCTGGTTAACTACATCATTCCTTGTTTCGGCATCTTGGCAGTCTTACAAATCTTTCAATTAGAAGACTTTGTTACACTTCAGATGCAAGCCAATCTAATGGTTCTCTTAATATCTTATGGACTTGCTGTTATACCATTGATGTACTTGTGGTCCTTTGCTTTCACCATTCCAAGCACAGGATTCACGAGAATGGTCATGTTCAATATATTCACGGGTAATGATAGGGAAAATGCTTTTAAACAGTTCGTGTGTAACAATTATTTCTTGGAGAGAATGATGACAGGATGATACATTGCAAATTCTATGAGCTTTATGTGTTTTCCCTTTCTTTAGGAATGGCGACTATGCTATCAGTGGTAATAATCCAAATACCTGAACTTAGACTTGGCTACATCTCTGACGTGCTCAACAAACTTTTCCTAATTTTCCCCAACTATGCACTCGGAATGGGCATTGTTCAGCTCTCCACCAATTATCAGCTTTCTAAGCAATGTCCAAATTATAATCTTGACTATCTATGCCCAGCTTTCCCTGATTCATTCTGCTGTGCTAAATGTAAGTCTTTGCGTGTGCATGAACGAATAAAAAACCAACAAATCTTCATTTTACGGATACGTTTATGCTTTCAATGGGATTTTTTTAGTGAAAAGTAACTATTTGGATTGGGACCCGTCTGGAGTGGGTAGAAATGTCTTTTACCTCCTTGTCTCTTTTGTGGTATACTTTGCGATTCTCTTTATGTACGAGGGAAGAGTCTTCACCAGGCTACTTCATTTATACAAGGGAAACAGAGAAGTAGCAAAGACCTTCGAAGAGGATGAAATTGAAGGTGACTTGATAAATGCGCTTCATATAACACGCAGTATACATACATATACTACTAAAATATTATCATCATTGTGTTGTAGTAGCTTTATTTTAAACGAGTATTTTTCGGTACAGTAAACGGTACTGTCGTGTGAAATTTGCATCATGGAGTATATTATATTACTTATGTATCACTTATTGTATTCCTTTTCTTTCAAACTCGTTCTTTCAGAGGAAATAGGATTAGAGGATTCTGACGTGCTTGCCGAAAACAATAGAATTCGTAGTACGAATCTCTCAGAGTTGTGCCAATCAAATAATTTAGTTTTACGGTAAGCTTTTTAATGTGAAACTTGCTAGAAGCGACACCGTCAACTTTCTTGAACATTCTATGAATATTTATCTGCATAATATTATTAGAGCATTGAACATTTTCTCATTTTTTTCTTTCTTGTTCTGTATTTTCAGTAACCTGACAAAGTATTACTCAAATTTCTTAGCAGTAGACAAAGTAAACCTGGGAGTGAAGAAAGGCGAATGCTTTGGTATGAAATGAATAGAATTATTTATGATTTTTTTGAGTTTAAAAACATTTTGGCTTTATTTCCATTTCTCTATAATATTTCAATGTGCATAGGACTCCTTGGTATAAACGGAGCTGGGAAAACAACGACATTCAAGATGCTTACGGGAGACTTGACTGTTTCTGCAGGAGATGCATTTGTTACTGCGTTCAGTGTTCGGAAAGAGCTTAAAAGAGTTCATGAAAATCTAGGATACTGTCCACAATTTGATGCTATCATTGAGGAACTGACAGGGAGAGAAACGATTTGGATGTATGCAAGACTTAGGGGAATTAAGGAAGAACTTATTAATGGACTGGCTGACAGGCTGGCTAGACGCCTGCTCTTTTCCCAGCACATTGACAAATACGTTGGAGCATACAGGTAATTTGGGTACTCTTTGGGGAATTTACCAAATGAAAACTGATGTATAGCGTTGTGAGGATAAATAAATTGTATGTAAAACGAGTAATTGAAATTGAATTGCAGTGGTGGGAACAAGAGAAAGCTTTCCACTGCGGTAGCTTTAATTGGAAACCCGCCCATAGTTTTCCTTGACGAGCCAACTACAGGTATTTTGAAAGCTCATAACACGGACTATAACTTAAAAGCAGGAAAGTGAAAAAATACATTAGCAAAACTTTACATGACTTTTATGTATATAGGCATGGATCCTGTCGCGCGAAGGCACTTGTGGAATACCATATCTGAGGTTCGCGATTCTGGTACATCAATTGTTTTAACATCTCACAGGTAAGTCAGTACTTATGAACACTATTGCAACTTCCATGTACACTGCATCAGCCAATGATATATAAAATTTACTTTTAGTATGGAGGAATGCGAGGCTCTGTGTTCCCGTTTAGCTATCATGGTGAATGGAAGATTCAGATGTCTAGGTTCTCCGCAACAACTCAAAAGCAAGTTTGGAGAGGGATATACTCTCATTGCTCAAGTCACCCCGAAAGGCTTAAATGTGAATGAAGTATTTACTAGGACCAAGCAGGTATGCAAAAATACTACAGCTTCTTCTTCTAACCCTTCATTTGTCAAATGAACAAATATTTCGGTATATACAATTCTTCTGTGTTATTTCATTTCACAGGAGCTTGGTAGAAGACGTAGTAGCATTCGAAGCTTACGTGGAGTAAAGTCCCCAAACCGATGGGAAACAGAACTAGAGGATCTCCGAACATATATCGAGGAGACATTTCCAGGTCAGTAGTCAGTATAAACATCAAGAAGGATGTTAAATGTATGAATACAAAGTACACTTTTATGCGTCCAAGGGGAAACATGAAACAATTTTTTCTTCAAATGATTTACAGGTTGCATTCTTAAGGATATTCATCCTGGGTACGTACATTATCATGTCACAACTTATGATGCCACATGGGGTAAAATGTTTGCTGCGATGGAAGTGGCCAAAGACAAGTTTAATTTGGAAGCCTACTCAGTGGGTCAAACCAGTTTGGAACAAGTTTTTCTAAACTTTACAAAGGCTCAAATAAACGTCGACTCTGCGGTGCGACGGCGTAAAGGAGGCAAATATTCCAGCATGCTTCATAGTTTTAAAAATGCTGTTGTTCCTAGCTCTTAGCCGTTTTATTTAAAATGGGATTTTAAGACAATGCAAATTTATTTTTTACCTGTTTTTTGTTAAATTCATGTCTATACATAATGTTTCCTACATGTTGAAAATTGCTGTTGATTTTAATAATATAATCTATAAAATTGCCTTTAAAAAATATATATATATATTCAAAGTCGCTAGACACAATACTAAACACTGTTAACTAAATACACAAAATTTTTATAAGCAGTATTAAAATAAACGACATTTTATGCTACAACATATTATTTATGACACAACAATAAATCGTCGCCTCTGCTTTGAGTTGTATTTTAATTCTGCACCATTTCTCCAGCTGCATGTATGGATGCCCGGCATAAGGATCGATTTTATGCATGAAAATTCCAAGTCTTGAATAAACAGTGAGTTATTCCGATGTTGCCAATGAGCCATGTTATATTGAGAATAATGCACAAAATGCAGAAAAGAACACATAAGGTCATGCGTCATATAGTAAAGATATATATACTATTTATTTCATGAAACATGGAAAGAATTCATGATATTTCAACGTTGTCATCATAAAACAATGCTGGAAAACAAGAAAATATATAAAAGAGCAAATGACCTATTTGACGTTTCATCCGCACTAGCCAATACTTACGTTTGTGTCCTGTCCGGTAGACATTCCTCAAGTTTAACTTCCCGTTTCCGTTACTTTCATTTTACTTTTTACCGTAGCTCAAAGCGATAAACATAACCTTAATGATGAGTATAGCTCAGGAGTGGCGACGTATTGACTACTATGATTACTATTCGTCAAAAATTGACGAGCTAGACCGCGCTATTCGACAGCATGCCAAGAAAGGTCACGGCCATCGAAAATTACGAGACCAAACCCATAGGCTGTATAAGAATGGAACTCGGTATTGAACATTTTGTTTGCTTGTCTTCTGTCATATATATATTTTGCATAGATGAATTTTGAGTTTTTTTACAATGCATGCGCCAATATTTAATTAGTCCAACTGGAGTGCACGACTACCACAACATGCAATGGGACCCAAGTATTTTCAGAGGTCGGACTTTTCGTGACTTCCGGGAGAAAAATCTACCTCCTAATGCCCCAACCCTTGACTTCAATAAATATTGTTGCTTCGGATGCAACACGCCAAAAGGTTTACCCTTGAATCGGCGTAAAACAGTCGTGGGAATACCACGTTATAAAGTTGGAGGCGTGTTTAGACCCACTACCAACGATATTATTTTTGAGGAATCGTCGGGTCGTAAGCGACACAAGCAAGATGAGTCTAGAAGAGAAATGGAACCATTTATTATTGAACAGCTTGAGCCGCCAGAATATGCCGAGAGAGGCTCACAATCTGATGAGATCAAAGAAGCGCCGAAAAAGAAATGTCATCATATCGCAATAGGAACTTCCACTGGATCCCAGGCTGACATCTGCATCATAGGCACCGGAAATCATGAGGACCCTATTGTACCACTCTTATCCAACATGGGATCTAAAGTGGTTGAGCAAAGCCTGCTGGAAACATTTGAAGAATATGAACTCCATGCAATCCGCTCAGAAATTAGATGTCTTATGGACCAACGCAGAAACCGGCAAGCTAGAGATACCAGACGGGTTGTGAATGAGTTAGCTAAAGAGGAAATGATGGAATTGGAAAAGGTGCGTAGAGAGCACGAACTTCAGAATGAACTCCAAGCTACTGACATGATAGGTGCTGTATCGTACTCCATAAACATTTGTACAGTTGTGATGGCTGAGACGTTTAACTATCTCCGTCGACAAAAATTGCTGGCTGGTGAACTCCATGGTATACATCATGAACATTTGAAAAATAGAAACTTTTCTATTGCATGCTATTGTGCTATAAGTAAAATGCATTAATATTTGGTAACAGATGCAGAAATGCTTACTCCGTGGATGCATCAGCAAATGTACAGGCATTTGAAAGTACCACGAATGATTGTAGACGGTAAGCTGGAGATCTTTATCGTGTTGGAAGTATAAAAGTTACATTTGGAAATGAGTTTCAATAAGATTTTAGAAATAAAAACCTAACGTTATCATAAAATTGTAGATATCATACGGAACGTTGAGTATGACAAAGTTAACGAATTCAATCTGGAGACATTACTAAGCTCAATGCAAGAAAAATCTGAACCAGAGGAGGATGTTGTGGAGGAGACATCTAACATTCAATCAGGGGAAGAAGAAGAGGATGACTTGAGCAGTGTAGGAGCTCCTCCAAATACGGCTTCCAGCTTGCCGTATTCGACTTCAGAAGGGGAAGATGGATGATTTCAGGGGAGCCTAATGAAGATGCTTTGTCTATTTAACTAATTAATTATTGAAAATCGATTCACTTAAAAATGATACACAAACTGTAACATTCTTATATGATTGTAATCTGTAGAGCAATTAATTTAATTAATTAGAAGTAGAAGATACTTTAGAAAATGAAATGTATGTACATAACACGACGTCTCTTACAATCTGTAGTAACAACTTATATAAGTCCAGTCGTATTAAAGCGTACCTAGGTTTTCCATGTAATGCTTTCAAACAGTTTCTGCCTGCTTGCTAACTTATATGTATTTAAATTATATTTAAAATAGCAGTCAACAGAAAAGTTCATTTGCTA
>JAQIXW010001647.1:0-18347 GCA_034700685.1 Willowsia buskii | reverse complement strand
TCCTGCAAATTTTCAGCGAAATCGGTGACAAAAAGTTTGGGTCACTGATCCCTCCAGACAAAGTGGATGGCTCTTTAATTGAAGAAATTGTCAACATAATGTTTGCTGCAATCGAAAAGAGGAGAACAACAGAGTGAAGTACTGATTTTAGAAAGAACTATTCCATGGAGGTTGATTTGACACGTAAGTAATCACTCATCACATAAAATTCCTGCAATTCCGCGCAAAAGTGAAGGTGTCTCTTTGCATTTACCACTAGAATCGCCTGAAAAAGAGTCGTAACCAAAAGAAATTCTCTAAATTAGTCTCATTTTCATCGATTTTTGTTTACACTTTGTATTTATATTTGAAGCCTATTGGATCTCAAATAGTTTTTGCAACCTACATTCCGAATTTGGACAGCATTATCGGTTCCCAGTTGCCGAAGAACAATCTTCACCTTCACCAATTTAGTCAACCTCACAAATTAAAAGGTCACCTAACATTTTAATAAACCATTTATTAAAATACATACAAAACACGAAAATTATATCTTTTTGATTTGTTAATTCTTATAAATTTAATTATGTATTGATCACATACAGCGTAACCCATCACAACATGGATTATCAGAATCGCAAGGTCCTTCTAAACTTCCGCACGTCGAACATCTTCCTGTGAAGTCAAAGATGATACAATAATAAGAAACAAGATATCATAAGTGAGTCTCCTTATTAGATGCAGATAAAATAATTTTTGCAAGTTTAGCAAGTTTTCAAGTATTGCACTTACCTTTTAAACAACCCAAATCATCATATCCCCTACAGCAATCTTTGGAACTGCTGCAAGTATCCCCAGGATTCTGACAAGCAGTTGTGACGCTAATTGTTGTCAAAATCATGACAAGAATTAGGAATGTTGATAATTGGTTTGAAAACATGTTTTGCCTTCTTGAGTTACGTTAAAGTTAACTGTGATTCAAATGTAAATGGTTGGAAGTGCAAGTCCAGACTGAGGTTTTTATCTAAAAAAAACTATCTCACTAAAAACTAAAAGTACCTCGCATACGAGTGTGATAATAAGTGAGGAAAAGTTTGGTAAATGTGGTTCTCTATAGAATATGTGTGTCCCTGCTTTCTGAAAACCGAATTGGTCGAGAGAGCTTTCAAGTCATTAATGCTTTAAGTACTTAGCTGCCCCCTTTATTTGTATGGATAGCCAGATTTCATTTTTTGAAAAGGATTAAAATTTTACGGTGGCTATATATATGAATGAACCTTTCTCAAAATATCATTTTAATGTTTTAAAAGAATGTCGCTTTTTAGATTAAACATGTATGTCAAGTGCATGAAAAAATGTGAACAAAGTAAGAGTACCTGGTGAGTTTTACGTGTTTGTATTGGACATATTTTTAGAGAGTCTTAATTTGTTGTTTTTTTTGTTGCCTAGGGTAAAATTAATGAGTTGGTTAAAAAAAATTGACGCATTTTCTACTTAACATTAGCTTACGTCCATACTCAATGCTCTGTAATCATACATTATTCCATTATTCCATTCCATTATTCCAAGCAGTTACCAGAAACCTTTCAGCCCCAGTTTGCAAACGTGACTTAGAATATAACTTCTTTGTAATATTATTTAAATCTGTGGTAAAAGCGAAATGTAAAACCTCACTTTCTGCATAAATATTGTAAATATTGCAATCTGAGATTCTGTGATTTGACTCTCTAAGCCAGGTGTAATTTTTTTCTAATACTTTACAAAACATGTTATGATTAACCACGCCTATTCGAGAATATATTGTAAAATTTTGAACTACCAATTTGTCAAGCGTACTGTAAACTGGAAATGGTTTCGGAGTAGTGATCCTATAAATTTTGTCCCCTTTATAGGCATTATTTAAAATACCAAATGCAAAGTAAATTCCAGTAACCGCAATTTTTGCGTATTCGTGTTTCAGAAGTTTCACCATCTTTTCCGAGTTGTCAATCCCGATCACGACCCTTAAAACCATTTCAAGATTTTCCAAATTGCTTCTCACTCCTGGAGTTTGTATCATTCTAAGAAAGTTTGGAATTAAACAAAGGACCAATACTGTCAATAAAATTACTAGCCATGAATCCCTCTCAAATATCGAGACCAGCTCATAAAACGGCAACAAACGGTGAGTTTTTCCTCCGCAGCTGACAAACCTCAAAACATTTATTTTATCCTTTACCACAATCGGATATATCGGTCGCATATTAGTCACTAGTTGCATACCCATAATTTGAAACAATGACACAGCTTTAGGTTTTAAACTGTTTACAATTTTTCCGTTCACACAATGTTTAAGTGCATCATCACTAATTATGTATGTGTAATTCCTTAAAATTGATTTCCACTCGTGAACATAAGCATGAGCAAGGCGTGTAGTGGAAGTGGAGAAATCATTGCGTACTCTACTTCCTAAATATTTATCCTCACAAACTCTAACTTGACGTGAGAATTCTTGTAATGTTTTCATTTGACTGAACATGTTAAAGTATACATGAAGCATGTCATTTCCGGTTGGAAAAATTACTCCGCTTGACAGTGCTACTTTTGTCAATTTTGAAAAATCTACTGGGGAAACGGTCGATTTTTGAAATTCATCCATCGTCAAACATTTAAGACACAGTAAATATGCTGATGTTGGCATAACAAATGAAACAAATGTTTGTGAAGTTTGGAATACTGGAGCTTCCAAAACTAAAATGTATGAATTAAAGGTCAAGTCAGTAGGATCTGCAGGATGTGTTATTATTTCCTTAACTCTAAAACCCAACGAGTCATCCAGACGGTTAAAAACGAGAAAATGAAATATATTAAATGGTCGCAAAATGTTGGCGGGCGCATGCCCAGAAAAGATTGCTGGGAAATGATTTCGTCCATAGTTTTTGTATCTTTGACTGATTGGAAGATACAATGAAACTTGGGCTTCGCATTTCCAAGGGTTTGAATGTACAGCTAAAGATGTTAAGTTGAGCCTCACACAAAAATCTGTAAAATAGATTACCTGGGTGACTGGCACGAAATATTTTGAGCCGGGACATTTCATATGGGACAGGTTGGATTTGTAACGGTCAAGGTTTTTGAAGGTCCACACAGATGGATACTGCGATTCGGGAGAATATGCGGGGAGAAACGGAGTATAAATTTCGCCATGGACATATCGTCGTATTGTTGTAGGGTAAGTGGGTTGTTGAATATCGATTCCTTGAAAGTTGTCAATGAGGATGTAACAGTTTTTCTTGCCAAATGCTGAAATATAGTCAGTAATATCCAACAGAACGGGAGATTTGAATTGTGGCACAATTCCGTCTTTTGGTGCTGGTTCAAACTTAAAACCAGTTAGGTTTTTTGGTTGGATTGGATTAAAAGCCCGAATTCGAAATTTAGAGTTTGGATCAAATCCGTTGTTAGGATATATATTTTGTGATACTGACGGGCTTTTCAGAAGTAGCTGGGAATAGACGAGAATACAGAAGAATGGAGAAAGCTTTCTGACTATTTTTCTTGTACTGATAAGTTTAAAATTGTGTATTTTAAAGTGTTAAGATCTTATATCAATCAAGTATGGCTGCTCCTATGTGAGTTGTATGTTAAAATGGGATATAATGTTTTTGTATATTACTTGTATTGGCTTACGAAAAGATACTAGTCCAAAGCTGGTCAACACAACTACGTATTTTTCAGCAATTAAATAAATTGAGTGAAGAAGTACATTACACAAGTTGTTTTTAAAAGAATAATTAGATAAAAGGTTTCCGGAATAGGATATTAATTATTTAACTATTTTTGACAAGGTATGCTTCCAAGGTGCCACATGAGGTTATTATCTATCTCTGTTTATTTGGTAATTATGCATTGTTGATCTGATGTCAACCTTGATCTTTTACACACCACCTTATCGTCATAGAGCACTGTGTAGTGCCACACACGGTTTTGAAGTAATCCTCTAGAAAAGCAAAAATCCATTATCTTAAGTTCCGACATCTTCTTTACATAAACGAATATATTTGTGTAAAAGTTTGGAATTTGAGTGTGGTCGTAAAATCTTCCATCCTTTTTTCCATCGGATAAGATCAAAAAAACTTTTTTGTTAACAAGGTTTGGAAGTATTGGAATCAGTTGCTTTGATAATGATACGCGAAACCCCTTTTTAGCTGATATATCATTAACGGGAAAATCTTTTAGTCGAAGAGAATTCGAGGAAATACTTGCTTGCCAGATGATAGACACAAGCATGATTAAAAGGAGCGATGGGTTAACGACTTTTCTTGGATGAAATTCCTTCACCTGAACTCCAACAAATGGCCAAACTAAATCAAACCCTTTTCGAATGTTATGGTATACCAACGAGAAACAAAGAAGTATAACTGATCCACACGCAAGAATTGAACTCGGGGTTAAATCTTTAATTCCGAAGTTTAAGACCATTAGTGTTTCCACTGGAACACATGCAATCATATGGGCTAACAATACTTTTAAGGGAAACATCAAGTCTCGCGTAAACACAACTTCCATTGGAGTTCGGATTAGACCTTCTCCTGCACTAACAGTAAGCCACCAACCTGACTCTAAGCGGGATGCTTGAGATAAACCACTTTCATCCAGTTTAAAAGTTACATTTAAGTACTTTCCCATGGCTGACATTGCGAGAAATTCTCGTACACAAGATGAAAACGCTAGGTAGTACTCCTTCCTGTGTGTTATGGCGTACGACATCTTTAAACAATTATCTGCATCAGCTTCTTCGGTCGGAGCTGCATAATTCATTAATTGGGTTCTACCGTGTCCATTTGTATTTATTTTGGTAGAGACCCTGTTTAAATATTTTGGACTGTTTGGCTCCGTTGAAATTAGTTTTTCGTTTGGTGTGGGACAAATGTAACAAAATATTCCCAACTGCAGTTCCGGGTTTTCATTTCCATCCCCTAATAAAGCTGGATGGTTAAAGAACACAATAGTTGCTGTGAACGGCCCATTATCTGTATCCTCTGTGGTCAATCGGTTTACTGTTTTGAAGTAGCGCGCTTTCGACAATGGAAACTTTAGTTACTCCAACAAAGTATACGACATGTGAGGATGTTTCAAATCCAGACCTGTGTATTGCCGCGGCAGTGTCTTCCAACGTATCAGTGAGAATTAGGAAAGCTATTCTGCTTGAGGGTAAGTGGTGATTTGTGAAACGAAAATATTTGGTTTTGATGGAGACTGTAGAATTATGATAATAGTTTTCATCCTGCAGATCAAATACGAAATCCAATTGATTTAAGGAATAAATCAACCAAGTGTTGCTAAATGTAATATCACCTACTACGATTTTAGATAAGATATCCAACTTGATCTTCTCAAATTCCAGAGTAGTACTATTTGGAGAAGTTATGAGCCAAATTGATAAGCCATGTTCATTTTGGAAAGGAAGGTTTGAGCATTTAAATTTAGGGAACAAAGCCATTCCAAATAACAAACAGAGGACTAAGCTTGAATTGTAATCCATTTTGATTATGGTGCCAAATTGTACTTATTTTGTGAAAATTGCTTTGATATTTAAATCGCTAATCATTGAAATCTTAAATCTACTTCCTGCTTCTGGAATAGAGCTAGCTTGTTTCAGTGCTACAAAATATTATGCATAAGAGCTTTACGGAATTTATTACTTATAAGTTAATGAACATTAAACTACCCAAAACTCCGTCGTATTGTTTGCGAGATATGGCGTATTTACGACATAAAGCTAGCTTCTCACAAATATTAGTTTAATTTAATTTAGCTAATGATAAATATTATATTTTTTAAAGGCTTCAGACATTCTGCTAACTCAATATGTAAGACTACCTGTAATAGTACATTTCAAGATAATAATTAAAATTGCCTCGTTTTCAAACATTACTTATGGATGGTTGAAAACTACCCTATACTTCGTCATAGCTTTAGTGACACAAGGCATATTTACGACATAAAGTAAGCTTCCCACACAATATAGTGTGATTAAGTTAATGATGAATATTATATTTTTTGGACGGCTTCAGAAATTTTCCAAATTTCAGTTCATACAAATTAATTTAGATAGTTGTAGGAAAATTGAATTCACATTTGTCGTCCTTCGTTGCACAAGAAATAATAAAACTCCATTATAGATTTAGCTGTTATCTTTTTAAGAGATTTTGAAAATTATCTCCATTGTTAACCGCGCTTTTGTCGTATTTATTTAACATATACCGTAAAATCTGGTATAAGCGCCGGGGCGACTATTGTACTTCGTCGATTTTTTAGTCAGTAAACGCCGGAGCGCTTATTAAAGGGGGGCGCGTAATACCGCAGAGGCGTTTATATAAGATTTTACAGTACTTAGAAATAATAAAAATGTTTCGTTAATGCTTTTCATCTCATCAAGATTACCCAAGATTACCAAAAAAATTTAATAACTATTTGAATATGATATATTAGATATTTGAATAATATTTGAATTGGGGTAAATTTAATTAATTAATGCTTTGCATTTATTTTTCACTGAAATAAAAGCATAAAAAATTTCAATCATTATCAGATGCTGCTAGCCAAGTATTCGTTGTTGGACATGGAATATCTTACAAAATATCCCACTAAATCAAAAATTATACAATTGTAAAATTGTTTAAAGTTAACTTATTTCTATCCTTTTCCAGAAAAAAAATATAATAGTCTGAAAATTTTTCTAAAAGTAATTATTTTTTATCCTTTGGAACAACTATGTGTAAAGTCTTAACAAATAAAATAGCCGCCTGCGAAAACATTTCAATAATAATTGTACGCCTATGTGTGCATTCATATAAACAACGAAGAAAAACTCTCCAAAGATTTTTAAGACCCTCTAATGCCATTCGATTCCATTTGACAACTATCCAAATAAACAGTATCGAACAGTTAGCTATACACAAAACTAAACATCCGCATCCCACAGGACTATTTAAATTTATAGCTTTTGGGTACACAAACCCATCTAGACGTTGCATTGTAACATTTTCGAACAATTTGGTTGGTGTACTAAAACGCTGAGCACGGGGGAAAATCCACCTTCAGACCATTTTCTAAATATTCCCATAGCCAATACATTTCCCCAAACTCTTACAATCATTTCTTTTCGAAGATGCTTGTCCTTTTTTCTTAAAAATCTTTTACAAACGACCTTTCCGTTGTAGAGAATTGTATGCTCCCATACGCGATGTTGAGGTACTCTCCAGGTCACACTTAATTCCATTAATTTAAGTTCCGACATCTTTTCCACATAAACGGATATATTTGTGTACATATTTGGAGTCTTTGTGTAGTCGTATAACCATTCATCCTTTTTCCCATCAGATAAAGCCAATAGCCATTCTTTGTCTAAAAGTGTCGGAAGTAGTGTAAACAGCTGCTTCGAAATTGGCATGCGAAATCCATTTTTAGCGGTTATATCATCAGCTGGAAAATCTTTGAGTCGAAGAGAATTCGAGGAAATACTTGCTTGCCAAATGATGGAGACAATCAAGATTAGAAGGAGCGAAAAGTTAATAACTTTCCTTGGATGAAACTCTTTTAACTGAACTCCAATGAATGGCCAAACAATATCAAATCCTTTCCGAATATTATGATAAACCAACGAGAAACAAATGAGCACAACTGATCCACATGCAATTATGGAATTTGGGGTTAAATCACTAATTCCAAAGTTTAGAACCATTAGTTTTTCTACGGGAACGCACGCAATGATTTTGAATAAGAAAATTTTCATTGCAAAGCTCAGATCTCGTGTAAACACAACCTCCATAGGGGTCTGGGATAATCCTTCTCCTACACTTAAAGTCAGCCACCAACCAGACCGTAAGCGAGATTTTCGAGATAAACCGTTTTTGTCCAGTTTAAGCGTAACATTAAAATGCCTACCCAGAGGTGACACCGCAAGAAAACTGGGAATGCAAGATTGAAAAGCTGGGTAGTAATCCTTTCGGTGTTGCATTGCGTCAGATTTTTGTAAGCAGTTATCTGCGTCAGCTGCATCCATTGGAGCTGCATAATTAATTAGTTGTGTCCTACCATTTCCATTTAAGTTTAGCTTGGCAGAGACACTTCTCAAATATTTGAAACTGTTTTTGTCAACTGCAATAATGTTTTCAACTGATGTAGGACAAATGTAACAAAATATTCCTAACTGCAGTTCGGGTTTTTTTTCTGCCTTCAAAAATAAAGCGGGATAGTTAAAAAACACAATAGCTGCAGTGAATGGCCCATTTTCAGTATCCTCTGTGGTCAAACGGTATACAAAATTTTGAACAAGTTCACTTTCGACGATGGAGACTTTATTTACCCCAACGAAGTACACAACGTGTGGAGAAGTTCCGAATCCAGACCTGTGTATTGCCGCGGTAGTGTCTTCCAGCGTATCAGTGAGGATCATGAAAGCTATTCTGCTTGATGGTAAGTGGTGACTTGTGAAACGAAAATATTTGGTTTTGATGGAGACTGGAGAATTGGGATCGTAATTTTCAAGATCAAATACGAAATCCAATTGATTCAAGGAATAAATCAACCATGTGTTTGTTAATATATCATTTTCTATACTTTTAGGTAAAATATCAACTCGTATTTTCTCAATTTCCAACGAAGTGACATTTGGAGGTGTTATGAACCAAACGGATAATCCATGCTCATTTTTAAAAGGAAAATTCGAGCAATTAGATGTAGGAAATAATATCATGCCAAGTAAAAAACGGAGTCTTAAGCTTAAATTATAAACCATTTTGACTGTAGAATCAAATTATTCTTATTTTTTAAGAAAATACTTTGATATTTAAATTGCTTATCATTAAAATATTCAAAATGCCTTCCTGTTTTTGTAAGAGAGCTAGTTTCTTTCAGTGCTACAAAATATTATCCATAAGAACTTTGCGGAACTCATCATTTAGCAATAATTTTATGGAGAATGATAAGAGTCAATATGTAAGACTAGACATTTAAACACTTATAATTTTAAGTGCCACGTGTTCATATATTATGTATAGATGGTAAAAAAGTAATCAGCATTAAACTACCCTAAACTTTGTCACGTTGTTTGCGAGACAGCATAAAGCCAACTTCCTACATATTGTAGTGCAATTTTCTATATTATATTTATCAGAGCGCCTTCAAACATTCCTCTAAATTCCATCAACTAGAGTGAAAATTCTTATGAAGTTTCCCAGTTGTGTAAAAAAAATTTATTTTATTTGGTTTTTTATAGCTGGAATGATTTTTGATAAAGATATTATTTTCTCCAGTTCATACCTACTTATTCAGATAATTTTAGAACGCATGAATTCTTAAATTTTGCTTAAAATTCATACAAACTTTTATTAAAGCAATTCACAAATTTTCAAAAAAAATCACAATAGATTGCAGGTATTTTGAGGATTATGCATTAATTGAATGAAATAGCGACGTTACTTGCTAATGATAATATTTGAATTGGAACAAATTTGATTCATGTATATATCCGTATATACTTAGGTGTGATATTTACGTCATTCAATAAATATACCTACCTATTTTATCACATTAGGTTGAGCTCTACAGAAATAGGTTTGAAACAATTTATTACAAGACCATTCGTAACTAGTCTTTTTTTCTGTTGAATTGAAAGCAAAACAAATAGCAAACCATTCAGTCGTATTTACCAATTTCTTATAGGCCAACATGGAAAATGGAAATTCTTATTGATAATCATTCATAATTAAAGAGTGAGCTATATATCCAGAAAATTGTTTCCCATTTTCTTGTGTACCTTTTTTAAAATATGCCTTTTGACTAAACCAAAGTAGTGTGCTTTTTTCTCAACTATTTTTTCAATGAATTATTTCCAGCATGTGCGGCAAAAAATTTGGAAAAAAATATACAAATTAACAAACAGAATATGAAGTCATGAATGTAATCCATTTTGGTTGTATTGTAACTAATATTTGCAAAATGATGCTATGATATCTATGTATTTTATCGGAATAATGTTTACGGACGGAACTTTACGGAAATAATATTTATTAGGTAAATCACATGTTCTTGCTCTGTCCTGAAGCTTTATTATATAAAATAACCCGTAACAGTTACGTGTTTGCGAATATAAATTATACACACGTGTTCTGACATTAAGTACGGATGTTTGGAAAAATAGTTAACATTAATCTACCGAAAGCCCTGTCTGAAGAATTTTTATGGCAACCCATTTGCTGCATTAGCTTCTTATAAATTAGAATTTAATTAAGATAATGGTTAAAAAAATTATTTGAACAACTTTGCATACACTTTATTAGTTTGAACAAATGGAAATTAATCATAGTGGAAGATAGCGACAAATAATAAATAACCCATTTTAAATTAATATGATCTGTTAAAATTTATTGTAGGATTGATCAATCACTAGAAACGATTTTTGATATTCATTGCTTTAGTTTGACTCGTCGAAATGGTTTACGTTTTATTACCTAATAAAATATTTTTCTCGATTTCCCCACTTTAGGCTTACTTTTCTCAGAAATCGTAGAATAATTGAATTATCAATATTTGGTTATTCGGTACTGTTCTTCTGGTGAAAAATGGTTACCACATGTTCAAATAATAAAATATTGCATTAAATAATATTCATTTGTTAATATGCACAGGTGGCTTTAAAACATTACCGCAGTTTGCAGGTTTAAGCTTTCAGCTTATAGTAATTTTTATGGAAACGTTTTTCACATGTAGCATCACTCATTGTGCTTGAAACACCTAATTTCAAATCATGTAAAGAGCTGGTAATCAGCATTTGTTCTGACAGTATGTGTAGTCTCAATTTGTCTCAAGCTCAAGACCACATGTGTTGCCAAAAACTTATTAGCAGACGTTGAAACCAGTATTAGTGGTAACAAGTATATTTTAATTTTTTAAAAGTTAGCTCCTCAACTCCATACCCTATTATTCTTACATTCAATGACAAATAGTATGTTTCCATTCATTACGTTACAGAATTACCTGAAGTAAGTATACCTAACTTGGAACTAATTGATAATTTACCACAAACGTTTTCCACGTCTGAAAATATACTTATAATCATACTGATTCTGGTAATTTGGCGACATGTCTAGGCAACAATTTTTATAACCCGGAAGAAGGAGCATCAATCCATAGATGGTTTTTGTTCCATTGAGTAATGTGAACTTAATAATTTTTAGGAGACTTGAGACTATTTTAGGGAACATTAGTAGTAATTTAAATGGCACATATAAATTTAATTTGAACTGATGATGCAGCACACTATTCCAAAGTGAACGTGATGCAAATTATGCAACGTGACTGTTTAGGCAACAGGTCAGAGCACGAAGTTTCCAGTTTAGAATTAGTAGAACACTGCAGCACTCGAAATATAAACTTTCTCAGGAATCATGTTGGCAAAGCAAATTGGAACATTTGGGTTCACCCATTTACTTTCAATTTCTAAAAAGGACACA
Source organism: Willowsia buskii (assembly GCA_034700685.1). Classification (NCBI taxonomy): domain Eukaryota; kingdom Metazoa; phylum Arthropoda; class Collembola; order Entomobryomorpha; family Entomobryidae; genus Willowsia; species Willowsia buskii. The sequence continues at coordinate 6,870 of JAQIXW010001647.1, read as the reverse complement.
AACAAAATAGTCCTATTTGTAGAGCAAATATTGTTTCAAATTCTCGTAAAACTAACAATATTTCAAAGAGCAGTCTGGTTTAAAATGCCGATTGAATGGGAACCAAGCTCCGGAAAGATTCAAGTTTTCTCAAGCTCACAAACCAAGCCGTGGAACTTTGTTCAGTTTGTTAACGCACTTTGTATTGTCATATTAGTCGCGTTTGTAACAGGCAACGCCGGAATAAGCAAAGATGAAATACCTGACTGGTTTATAAAGTTTCTTAGTCTCTCTTGGGTCATCATGCTGGCGGTGATGCTGTTTTCATATACCATGTACAAGGAGAATGGAACTATTGGAGTTCACACAAATGAGTTGTGTCTCTTACGGAAAGGTATTTAACATTTTTTTACAAATATTTATGTAAAGTTATAAGCACAAATATTTAATTTTTTTGTCATATTCCCAGAATGCCCTTGCTATAGGTTCACTGATCGCAATATTTTGCTGATTGCTAAACTGCTATCGTCAATGGCTGTTTCCTGGATGAAATCTTTGGTTCTCTTATTTACGCTTTCATCCTTCCTTATTAACTTGGACCCAAATATTTGGATTCTTAGAAAATTTACAAATTACAAAATTTTGTTGTTGGTATATCAAATGTATAGTCCTTTTCATATGGCTGCATTAATATGTAATATGCTCTATTCGGTTTGCATTTACTTGATATTACATTTTATGATTGGTATCAAAATAGTGTTGATATTAAGATGTATTGCAACAGATGTTTCAAATATGAAAACTTCTAAAGCACTTTTTGTATATAGAAGAGTGCAAATAGGGGTTAAAATAATTAATGAAGTGGGAAGATTTCTACATCCTGCGATTATATTATTTGCGTATCTCACTTTGGTAGCTTCAGGGTCATTTATTGTTCTTGCTAGTAGTATGGTGTCTTTTGTGAAAGTTGTACTTGGATTTTTATTTTCATTTCTTCTTACTTTTGTGTTTATTGGAGTGTCTGCAGCCGCAATGATTTTTGAGACTAGTAGATGTTTTAAATATGTTTGGATAAGGGATTGTACGGCTAGGAATGGTATTAATAGAAGGAGGTTGCTGGCTTGCAGACCGATCAGGGTGAGAGTCGGATGGATGGGGTTTATTGACAAAGGTTTTTTATTCACCTATTTAGACTCGATTTTTCATGGGATAATTGACACGATTATGGTTTAATTATTTTTGTAAAAATATTAAATTTGGATTTGGTGTTTTTTAAAGCTAAAATCAATTGATTTTACTTGATGTTGAACTGACAAGTATTTGGAATCAAAAAAAGGATTTATAATAATATTTGTAATAATCGATTCGAATAGCTTCATAACAACTAAAAATACACAAACAATCGTAGGTTTTATATAATTTTCGAAAGGAGGAACTATTATGGCTATTTCGGATCCTCAGTTTTATTCTGAATTTTAATAATAGCCATTGTATAAATTTAAAAGCTATATACTGTACCTCAGCAGGTACGAATAATAACAGATACATATATATCCAATGCTGCATGAAATTACCTATCGTTATACAAGTTTTTCGAACAAAAACATTTTCTCAGTTGTTTACGTCATCCGGTGACTCATATAACTCTAATTTAAAAGTACCTGGCCCACGTAATATCTAAAATTATCTTGATGTCGTAATAGCGTTTGCATATTACCTAACCATTTGTATAGCTCCTTTTGATGCAGAACTATCAACTCTAGTCACGACTGGCTTGGCATTATAAACCATAGTGCAATTTGATAGAAGATCAGATTAGCATATCAATTACAATATGATGAATAGTTATTTAACTGACTTCATACACTGGGCCCCTTATCCATGGATCACTCCACTTTATATTCTCGCTGTAAAGTTATACCGCTTCTCATATGGTCGACTTCCAAGTGGTGGTCTTCAGATCACGCTCTCTAAAGAAAGTGTTCCCAGCTTGGTGGATCCCGTATTTTGTATTCAGAGTTATTTATATCTTCTGTTCTTCAATATTCAGCACACTTCAGGAGGCCTAGTTTTGACTCACAAGCTTTTAGCATCAAATATCAACCACCGAACTGGAACAGAAATAGTTCAAATTGGACTTGGGATATATGTCACATCTTTCTCCATCCTTCTGTGCACATTCACAAGATTAGAGGTGATGAAAGATGCAACTGAATTTGGAAAAAATATTAACAAATTTCTACACGCAAACATATCAGTTGATTCGAGAAAACCATTTCATAAGGATTTGATTGGGATGTTGTTGGTTTATTGTGTGCTAGGAGTTATATTTCTTGCAACGCCACTTCCATTTTTGTTCAGATTTGTAAAAATTGATTTCGGCCTACTAACTTTCGAGCATTTTGGTTTGTGCCCGTTACAAAATTGGTTTTCATGGACTATTTCCTTAATATTTTCAGTAGTTGGATTTCTACTTCTTTCGCGAGATGCATTGCTAGTGGTTCTCATAGGATTGGGCATGTGTTTATCCTTAGATGGACATATTTGCAGCTTGATGGATGCAAATCAACAGAGAATTTCAAAGCCTCAGATATGTCGGGAATACATAATAATTCGAATGACCTTCAATAGATTTGGTAGAATTTATAGCAGAATAACTCAAAATTTTGTAATATTAAGTCAAATTATGCTTGTTATTTGCCTATGGACTGTGGTAAACTGCGCTCATGTAATTCATGTATTTATTGTAGTAGCGTTTGGTGCAGCATTTTTAGGAACATTGGGAATTGCTTTGGTTCTTTTACATGTTCACACTTTTGTGAGAATAGGAAGTAGAGAATTGATCAGTCAAAATCTCCATTTGTTACGAATATTTGGTAGCTATCATGAGAGGTATTTGTACAGAAAATGGATTGCGCAACAGGAACTGCCAATAAATTGTGGAGATCGGTATGCATTCAGTAAAAGTGCTACAATCAATTATTTTAGTGTATTAAATACAAATTTGACGAATGCATTATTGTTAATTATTGTATAGACAAACAGCCATGTTCTTGGTAGCTATAATACATACATTCTGTCTATGAAAAACTATATTATATTTTAATTACATCATATCACAGTGCTACGCATATATATACCATATATATTTATACACTTTCAACATAAGTTTACACAGTAAAATTTTATCTGACTCTTATATTCAAAGTCAATTATCTTTTGTAATAATTGCCAAGACAGAAATACTTTTAAAATCTTACAGGACATGCCTTCGTAAATTAGAAATTGTACAATCAATGCTTTATAATGAAAAAATAAATTGGATTTTAAATGACATTTCCTCTTTCAGTTCATTTCTTTATTAAAGTCATCATTTGTCGTTTTGTTCTGGGTTTGTTTGGACATTGTAAATCTTACTACACGCGTTTTATTTAATAGAAAATTTGAGAGAAATAATTTCTTAGGAATCTTATTTCGGCATCATGTTCAGCAACCGATTTTATAAGCTTTTGGAAATATTAACCAAAACCGGATTACCATTAGGCGCATGCCCGTTCTACTACGATCCTGATATTCAATTATGTGTTTATACAGACAGCCCGAAGTATTTACGGAGACTAAAGCTAATTTATAATTTAGCTATTTTCTGGACAATGGGTCTATTCCTTTTAGTCGTAAAGTTCCATATTCAAAAGGATAAAGAAGCATTCAAAATAACTCTGTATATGTTCTTCTCAATATTTTCAACCCTACAGGTTTTATCAGTTCTGCGCTGGTTTTCTAAGGAGGCTGTAGTAATAATGAATATGATACTTGTCTATTATCGGACTATACAAGGTATTTGAAAATTTTCTTTGAGTCTTTAATCTATAAATATTTAGCCTAAATAAATTTTACTTTTTTTATTACAGATAACTTTTTATCTAAGTTCAATGCTGATACGAGTAAACTAAATATACTGATCGATATTCTTGTCTGCTTGAACATTTTTGTATGGATAGTAGTGGGATTAGTTGCTTCTGTGTTATGTATTTACAATCCACGTCATACTTTATTTCTTGGTAGTTTTATACCAATCCAGTATTATTCCTATTTTCCGTGGGGTGCATTAGTAGTTTTATTTCACAATTTTCTGATATTTTCTGCAACTTTCAACATAGCAATAGTAAGTAGTGTCGTAGTTGCGTATTTTTCATATACATATATGTTTGTTACTAATGAGCTTTGCATTGGTAAACGAAATTACATAACTTCTGACTTTTTCAGACAACCGGAAAATTTGAGAATAGCCTATAGATCATTTCAAATTATAAACGATAATGCTATGAATACATTGGGTATGTTTTTTGCATATTTTCACACAGCATTTACTATCATACCTGTGTATGCAAACACGATATTGATTCAGTCTTGGGATAAGTTAGACGGGATGGTGAAAATTAGTATTTTGTGGGCTGCAAATGCGTGCTTCTTGTTTTGGTTGGTGTTACTTCACGTTGGCAAACATTTGTATGTAGGGGGAGAGAAAACTTTGTGGTCATGGAAATTTATGTGTTTGACCAAAAAAGAAGCAAAGGTTATGAATAAATTTAGAAAATCTTGTACAAAAATTCTTATTTGTTACAGAAAGATTTTTGTAGTACGAAGAATAACACCGTTTAGCTATACAAAGGGAATTATCAGAGGCACATTTAGATCTTTGATGACTTTGACTGTAAAGTTGAACTAGTAAAGTTTGGACGAAATATTGATATTTAAAGTTATATTTTGTTTTTTTCCAGGGTAAAAAGTAATTAAAAACTAAATTTGTACTATTCAAATAAGTTTAATATTTTAAAACCAATTTATTTTACTGAATTTCTCAGTCGGTTATATTTGGGTATTTGTATGCAAAATGTTGGCACGTGCATAGACAAATGTGAAAAAAAAGTCCATTATTTTTTGCAATAAAAAACTACGAGGCAGTAATTTTACTGTAAATGTTATGGTTTTACCCCTATGGAAAATTACATATTTTTGAATCAATATTTTAATGAAAATCCATTAAAAAGACTCTTAAAATATAATTCCGATTGCTTTCTAGATAAAATTGAAATTCACTTTATTGGAATTTCCAATACCGCTAACTACTAAAAGGAAATGCTTCGCTTGGAATATCAATGTAAATCAAATCAATTAAATAATTATCAATTATGGTAAGCAATAGACTTTATAAAATATTGGAGAAAATCACAGAAAAGGGAGCAATATGAGACTCTTGTTGCTTTTATTACGATTTTTATACATTACATCCATCGTTGTACCTAAATACATTACAAAATACAAAGATTATAAAACCATGTTTTAGTAAAATAATATAAAAAAATATGAGCACAAAATCTAAAATACACGCCTTTCTACAATTCTGTGCCATACATGGCACAAAAACATCTCATAAGATGTCATTTCATAAGAACTGGCAATAACATAACATAAAATCGATATTTAAAATAAAATATATAACATATTATTCGCCTTGTTTTTTTAAGTGGTTTTATAATATTACCACAAAAATACTTTTACCATATACCTTAAGCTATTGCACAGAAACTGAAATAACAGCTTGTAATACTTTTTGGATGACGCAGCATACATTACATGACCGAAAATTTAATATGGGCATGTATATTCGGTGAACATACTTTTGAAAATATAGATTTTTGAGGCAAAGAAACAAGTTTGTCAGTCGGTCTAAAACTGGTAAGAAGTTACAAGATAATACGTTGGATGAGAATGAACTTAAATTTTACCTTAACCTTCCTCACCTCAATTTTCCCATATTGTACAGATGAACAATTTGAACTAAAAACTATCCTGCAAATTTTGAACTCAATAGCATGGTCCTTTTGGTTGCCCAAATTCTTAAACTGTTTTCAAGCGAACTAAAACTTTATGAACTTTAGTATTTTTTATACTTCACACGCAAGTTATCTACATTCGTTTAATGTATTTTCATGCACTTAATAATTCATATATTTTCTACGTACTTATGTAAAATGTTTTTTGACTTACAAGTTAAAGTTTAAAAAAATATGGTAAAAAAACTAGACGTAAAGCAAAAAAATATAAAAAACAAGAAGGAATAAAAAGCAAATAGGTCAATCAAGGTGAAGAGTTCAGTACGGCTTGAGTTTCTGACAAGACGGCATCAAAGAGCAGTCAGCATCGAAATCAAAATGTTGTCCGAAACCGCAATAAACCTTATGGGTTTCCGCATTTGGATGATGAAATCCTGCACGCTTTCCTACTACGATTGGGACAAAAGCACAAGAAAAATGGTGAAATCAAACCCATACATTTTCATGAACATGTAAGTAGAAATCAATTGACATTTTTACTTCTTCAAATTATCCACTCGATTTTAAACTTATCTAGTTATCTTCTATACATAGGTGTTTCGGCTGCCACCTGGTTTGCTTATTTCCCACATTCCTATCCACTCATATGTACCTCAAGCTGCACTTTCGAGACACGGACGACAACGGACAAGAAATCCCCATCACTGGAATAGAATTTGCTTGTTTGGCAATTTCATGGGGTGAGCTATCAATAGCCGCAGGATTCACTGGCCTTAGTGTGGCAATCGTTCGATCATGGAAAACAATTATTTACATCACAAACGAAATGTTTAGCTACAACCAGCGCATACTCGGTGAGTAAATTGAAATTAAAACTAAATTCAAAATTAAATCAATATTTTACTAAAAAAATTCACCTTCTTACAGATATGCTCAAAGAAAGAGAAATTGAACTGGACCGGGACCATGTAAAAGCAATGCGAATATATGAACTGATGATGATTCAATTCAACTTCTGGACAATTGTTCTCCCATGGGCGCTCGCACTAGTGCC
>JAQIXW010001646.1:0-18352 GCA_034700685.1 Willowsia buskii | reverse complement strand
CTAAGAGAATTCGACACAAAATTTTCGACTAAGTAATACAAGTACTAAGTGGTATTCGACACTATTATCGCGACCCTAAATGTAGAGGACATTCACCATGTAAGTGAAAATAGATTTTTTACATATTAGCATTTTAAGTTTGGAGAAAAATTTATCTTTTTTTTCACTGTTTTACTTGTAGGCTTCTGGTCATCGATATTTTGAGAAAGGAAAACCTGATAAGTGGTGGCAGAACAAAACTTGTAGATTTCATGCAACTCTTAATGGAATTGTAACGAAACGTGTTTCAAACTGAAAACACAAGTGAATTTGGGATCTGCGGACATTGGGTTTACTGTGATTAGTCATAGTCACTTAGTATTGTACATTTTCACTTAAGACTCGCTGTGAATGTGTTTGAATGCCGGCTTATAAATCTTTAGGCTTTCAGGTTGAAGATTAGAACACTTTGGTCTGTACACGAAAATAAAAATTGTTGGATGCAAATATTTCATGAAGCATTGCCAGTGGCATAAACCGAAATTGTTGGTTTCAAGTAAAAGCCAGCAAATTTAAACCTTATTACTTTCGTAGTGAAGTTATATTTTTATGGGTAATTACATTTTAACAGCATGACAAATATTTTTCTAATAATAATTTGGTAGTTTATGACAATCGCACTTTTGAATTCGACTAGTTTTCACATATTTTGTAAAATTTTGAAACCTATAAAGTGCTGAAGTAACTAAAATGTTTTATGCAGTCAATTTAAATAATGTTTGTTGCGGTCGTACAGTTTATATTAAGTTATCTTAAAATAACTTTTTATACGCAGTCAATTAAAGGATGCTAAAATTAGTTAGCCCGACAGCACCAGTCACTAATTTTTATGCGAAATTATAAATGTAAACAATAATGTAATTGTTTTCAGTTCTTGGTCCGTTTTGATATTCGGATTTTGTAATTTCACAATTAAGATGTAATTTTATGCGCTCCCATATTAAAGCAAAATCGTGTAACATAGCAACAGATTTGTCTGAGGTTATGCTTCCATTTTAGCTATCCTAGACTGAGACGTATATGGGAGTGTTTGAGCATTAAGCCGATAGGAAGCGAATTCTTGGCAGATTTGAAAATTTTGGGACAAAACGATTATAGTCTGTATAGACTAAAATAGACTAAAATTAATGTAAGATTTTTATCTTCCAATTTGCAGTTTTCCATTTTGTTTTAGTTTCTTATTCAGTTTTATTAATCAGAATGAATGAGCATTTTCTATTACAAGTTTTTCAAGTATTTAAACCTATAAAGCACAACCTAATTTTTTGCCAAGCATTTTCAATCTGAATTTCACGTAGTCATCTACATCCATGTTTTATTAAGATGCACAGGTTACCTGCTAATTGCATGCACAAGTGATTAATGCCTAAAAAACTTGAGTCATGCGTTTTTAAATCTACGTCAAGCTTTTCATATATGACTGTGACTCTTTTCAGAGACTTAAGTCTGCTCAAATCACAATCATACTATATTTGACCTTTAACTGACGACCAAAAATGATTTACTCATAACCAATCCCTGAAAATTCAATTATTTCATTCTCAAAATCCATGGTGGAGTTGTGCTGGTCGGAGTAAAAGCATACAGGAAACTTTTTCTGTCTAAATATGCACGTTACATTTTTGTAAATGAAATAAAACAGGAAGTACGTCTCTCTGAATCAAATATGACAGCAACATGTAGCAATCAGACAGGAAAATGTAGTGAGATGAGTAGGTACGCATAATTGTAGGTTGATGTTCATTAATAGTTGCTTGCAAACATATCTATTTTGCTTGAATATTTCAGAATTTTTTGCAGTTTTCTTGCAGGACTGTGTTCTATTTGACGTCAACAATGAAAACTTATCTTTTATATCTTTTATGTTTTCATATAAGTTCATCGAGATAAATTTTCCGCGAAAATATTTTCTCATGCCTATTAGTCATGCAATTTGCCATTAAAAGCAGTATGATTTGTCGGGAATTCCCTAATCTACATATGAAGAACTTATTTTCCATTCTAGTTTCTAATTACGCTATTAGGCTCCAATAAACTTCCTCATAATGATATACCGGTGGATTTGGTGCGGTTTATTTTTTGCGGTGTGCTTCGTTTCAATAGAGTTTTTTGCTTGCAGAATACACTATGATAATAATGTGCTTGCTGAGAGACCAGTAAAAAGCAAAAGTTGACTTAGCCAACGATAGGATTATTTCTCATTTGTTCTCTGTACCTGCTAGAAAAATCCATTTTATGTTTGTTCCATTTGGGGAATAACCATTACAGGTTAAGTTCAGTTTGGATAACTGAAGCAGAATATTAGCCAAGAAATTTCCTTGTTTTCATTCACCATCCTCATGCATAAGTATTAACTCTACGCTTAATTTCATTTTTCTTGAATGTGTTTCCCAAGAGAATTTTGCCACAAAATTTGCATTTATTTATGCAATTTATGCCTCTAAACCAATTAATTTGTCGGGAGTTCCGAAATAGGTATAAAAAGATCATCTTTCATGCTCTTTCAGCTATTAATTCATAATCTAGGCTATACTCATTTTATGGGAAATGATTAACAGACATACCTTCTGCTGCTCATGACTTACTGCTGTGCGCATGCTTTCAATACATTTCTCTGCTCACGGAATGCACTATTTTTATGATGTTTTTCCTACAATTTTTTGTGTGATCCGTAAGTTTTCTATTAGACTTCGGGGGATCATATTCCACTGGTTTGGGGGGGGGTCTATTAGAGAGGAACAGGAAATCGTTGCGTGTCACTATTTGGGAATTTACGGCATTCAGCATTCTGAAAATGTTGATGAGGTCCTCTAAAAAATAGAATGATACAAAGCTAGATGATGAGAATAAACTTGAGAGCAAATTAATAAACAAAGTTTTGAAACTAGTTTACCATGCGAGAATACAATGCATAGATAATATCTTTTTTATTACAACGTTGGATTTACGCTCTCACAATATATTTTACCTGTTGTGTTCAGTTTTCGTTCGGACGTGAAGGCAGACGCCAGCCAGGCATTCCTGGTTCGGTGTCCTCCTTTTTGCTTCGTTGAGCTCCAGAAAAAAACATTTTGACTGGATTTAAAGGTAAACTTAATTACTTATACTTACTGAATATTGTACTACTGATAGTATCAATAAGAAAATTACTGTCCGAAAAATTTTCCAACCTTTTTGTACTAAAATATTTTACAAGATCGATTTCTTACGAAAATTAGCATTTTTTTCAGGATTTTGTATCGCCGGTTTTAAGGGAACTGAGCAAACATTCCAGGAAATCTGTTCAGCTTTATGCTAGCTAAATATTAGCGTGAATAAATGAGGTCTGTGCGAATGTCTTTCAAAAACGAGTATCGCAAATTTCTGCCAAATGCGAGTAAATCAATGTGAAATTCTATAAATGAGAGTTTGTGCAAAAAAACTTTCTTTTTTGCTCCAGAAACCTCTGCACCAATACATGGATTCTTTGCCTGTATGCACAAGGAAGTGAAATTGCTTTTAACCGGATGATTGGAGAATACTACGGCAAAATTTCTGGATCCGATTGGAATAATCTTCAATTCTCTTGGTTTAAAGTGAGTGTTTCTACTGACCAAATTATTTTAATGAATGGACACGTATAGTTTGGGTCAGGTCAACTTGTTGGTTTCATGTAAAAGCCAACAATTTTAAACATTAGAATCTTAAAATACAATTGCGTTTTTTTTGCTAAATATAAAATGGTTTAGCTACCTTGAAATGCAAACAAACAGAAAGGTCGGTTGAAGATGATCATCTTGTATGTTGGTTACCTTTTTACCGATGCATGGAAAATGTGCTTTTGGGAATCCCACATCTCTTATGAATATGAAAAATCAAAATCTTAACATTGCCTATTTACTAAAAAATTTCTGAATGGGTTAAAATATGACGGCTAGGTTTTGTTGGAGGGGAAGTTCCTTTTAAAAAAGATATATCTCAAATGTTGCAGTGTTTAAATACTTGGAAAATTACAATAAGTGAGTCATAGGTAATTAATATTGTTATGTCTGTCTAATATACTGTCTGTTATGCGTCTGCGCTAATGTAATGCGTCATGGTGCCTTCTCAAACTTGTTTCTAGTTGCATGTCGTATTGTACTGGAACATGTATGAATTGTTTTAATTGGTATTTGTAGTTCTCCAATCAAAAAGAAGCACAGATTTCTCGGGTCTTTTCTGAATTTGAAATTCTTTTAAGAAATGTTGACGCTAACCATTTTCAAAACATTCTTTAAGGTCATAAAATAAAATGTTACCAATAATAATCATCTACGGGTCTTTCGCATCTACGTATGATGGACTCTCAAAGTCCTTATCTTAGCAAAATAATCACTAAACTTATGGAAAGGAATGGATAAGCGTGATAATTTGCAAATATGGAATTATGGTAATTAATTAACTATGAGATAGGTGAATATTTTATTTGGATACATGTGATGATTTTATTCGTACACGGAATTAAATATGTAAAAGATACTGTAAACACGGTCTCCTTAGGAGAACCAGAGTAATGATGCAAGTTTTTCAGAGTTAACTTAGAAAGAAGATGAATTATAAATGCGTGATTTTCAATGTAAGATTTTCTCGGTTTTAGCTACTGAAGTGAGGTAAATTGCTTGGAATCTTAATTTGCATTTTTTAAATAAAAAGATGAAATCAAGTTTATTTCTGCTCTTTTTTCAATAAAAAATATAATAAAAACAGTTTTACAAAAATGCACGTTATTTTTTCCTACTTCAAGCACAAGTACTCCAATGTTTTTTGAAGCCATCATAACTCAGCAATTCGCCTGGTGACAATTCTTTCATGAAGTGCATCAATGAGGGCTAGCCTAGCAGCAAATAAAAATATCTATAATATATATTACACAAAAAATCGCAGCACATTACAAAATATGGGCATCAATAAAAAAGTTAAAATAGGACGAAATTTTACATAATTTGCTTCCTTGTCCTGTTGTAAATGTTTTATGAAACCAACTGCGACAGCGAACACCAACATATTCAAATACTGACGATGATCTCATGACTGAACTCCATTTCAAGGATTTTTTTGCGGCAAATCCCTTCAAGCAGATTTGATATAGTTTTGATAGTTTAATAAAATAAGAAAAAAACGAAAGGATAACCTTTAGTTGGATTATGCTAACTGCTTCCGTATTTAATTAAGTGGCTATCGAAAAAGGAAGGTAAAGCAAATATGTAGCTAATTGAATTTAATTAGCCTGACACCCAATGGTGGGAGGATAGCATCAATTTAATATTTGAGTTGAGTTTAAATTGTGAATTCAAACTTTTTATTGCTCCATAAGAAAACTTGAGGTTATTTTGTGTAATTGTTTGTGTTTATAGCAGCTAGCAAGAGTTCCAAGCCCTCACATAAAGTATTTCCTAAACGGAGAAGTTCAATTCCAGATTGTACTTTCACTGCTTTCTCCTAATATAGTAGATTCCAAAGTGGGACAAGATCAAACCAAGTTGATATTCAAATTCAGGATATAACAGTACTTTCTGTGGTTCCTGTCTAATCTCGCTTCCGTCACTTTCTCACAAGTTCAAAGATAGAAGTCACAAACTTTCTCTTCTTTCTTTAAAGGCCCAATAACCAGCTTCATTTGACATTTTTCCTTTCCACTACATTTTATCTTTAATCTGTGAACTCTTAACGCACAGAAAAACGAAACAATATATTTTTCTGATGACTACTAATTTGTTTATGCCAGGCTGATTTTCCATGTTTCCCGGTAACAAATTGATTTGTAAAGAACCATGCTGATAAAATTCTTAGTTTAAAACTCAATCAGATTCCTTTTGCGTGAATTCGTGATTTTGAATTATTTTGTCTAGGGGGCTACGGTAGTCTTAATTAAAAATCTTTTAAACCCACATTTTAAAATATATTATAAGTTCGATTACAAATATTTGGTCTTAAGATTTTCCTAGACGCAGCAATTTAATAATAATTGTAATTAATTGACTATTGATAATGATATTAGCAACTTGTGTCATAATATACCTGAAAACAAAGGAGTTTTTCATCTGGTCGAATGATTTATATAAGGACTTGGTTTGAGACTACTTATATCTGATTAAAAATATAGATGTGATATAACTTCAATTTAATTACATTAAATTTTGCTCATAACAACATATTACGTATTGAGATATCGGGTACTTTTTTGTTTCAAACTTAAAATTTTTCAAACCAGTTTATCTCGAGCATTTCCAACATGGCACAGTTACACGTGCCGCTTAGCCTATCTGCGATTTTACTAATTATCTTAAAGTATAAAACTGTATTGGCAAACGACTTGGCGTCGTTGCTGATAACCTCAAATATATGCCTTGTGCGATTTCATAAAATAAATTTAGAGGATTTCGTTCTCAAAGGAACATATTCTCTAGTTGAATTTTCTAACTTTTATTCAATAATATTTGATATTTGCAAGCCAGTAAGCAATTTGATTCCTTCATCATTAGGAAAATATAAAGCACATTTTGATTTAATAATTTTACCTACGGCAGTCAACTTATGCAACAAAACTTCAAGACTGGAAAAATATTCATCGGCGTTTGCTAATTCTCCTAACACAGTTCTCTTATTTGCTGAATTCATAACAACTGCCAACCCAGACAACCCTTTTGAGACGAATCACTTCTTAATACCTTCCGAGTTAAAAATCTCACCAGCGACAAAACTTTTAGTACTTGTGTCGATGAAAACTCTTCAAATTCTCTCTGCATCATTATTCTGCGATAACTATTGTAAATTAAGCTCACTAAGGGAACCTAGCTTTAAGCAAGTTAATCCAACTGAAATTCTTATTGACCGACTCACATTTCACAAAAGACATTTTCGAAGTGGCAAACAGAACTCGATATCTGCAATACTTTCATATTCCAGCGAAGATATTGCAGAAAGCTTTGACACAGTAATCTCTCGTTTCCATGATTGCAAAACGTACAGAACTTGGTCGATGCCTTGTTACGGCATATTGCTCTACTTAATCACACTTGAGTCCACGCATAACATTACATTTGTTATGAAAAGCGCTAATAAAAATTCCGTTCGGGATTACATTCAAAGTGGAATTGAATTTATTGGTGGTCACTCTGAAAATAACGCAATTATTTTAGGAATCTCCTCTATCAAGTACCACAAACATATTCAGTATACTGCAATATATTGTTTTCAAACTACACCTAAAGCTGTGTTTAGCAAATCAGAATTTCTTTTTTGGATAGAACCATTTACAGTTGAAGTATGGCTTTATATTTTGTCTATTATTTTCGTATGTGCCTTTATTGATTCACTCGGACATCAATATTTCCCAAGTTTGCTAAGAGTGATTCTTTTGTTACTTCTGCATTCAATAAAAATACCAAATAGAAAAAGGATTTTGTCGTTTAGCATAATGTATCTTGGCACGTTGCTATGGAGCTTTTACACAAACCAAATCACTAGTTTAGTCACTGCTCCCACAGTTACAAAACCGTATAAAGATTTGAAAGCAATGATTAGCTTAGGGCATAAGTTACACGTGACCAGTGAACATCTCCACATATTTAGAGAAAATATTGAGTCAGCATTTTATTGGGATTTTCATCATTATCGCATTTTACACAAATTGAGAGAAAGTTTTGAGTCTGCACTTTTAAAGACTCATGTTGACTTAGCAAATGCTTTAGTGCCAAATAAAACTAGTGGTTCCCACTTTGCAGTAGTCAGACAAGCAAAAAATGCAAAGATTTGGGGCAAACGAACGGAAACTACCATAAAACTTATTCGTGAGACACACCTTATCAAATGTGACACACTTTCTGAAGGATTTCACAGTACTCCGACATTTTGGTTTTCGGCTTCTCTCAACACACCTTGGATTCATGAGTCGCTGCAAAGGATAGAAGAAGGTGGGATAAGTTATAAATGGGACGATTGGGTAAAATATTTGGGGCTTGTAACTTTTGACTACAAAATGGACACAGCAAGTGACAGATTAACATATAATGGCCCCGATATTATAAATATTAATAAATTGTTACCAATACTCCTGGTTGGCATGATGGTATATGGGATCGGTCTTATATGGACAAGATGTTTAGCGTGTATATTTAGCGTGTCCATGGATTGGTACTGCCGGAAAAGCTTTAAGTTTCTGGTTATGATTATCAGTGAATTGGTAGTGAACCAATTGTACCATGCAATGCCAGGTTTAAGTAGGTTTCATAAATCTATTTGAATTTCTTTAGGAATATAGGCAGCCTTGTTGAAGACTAAGATCAATACCAATAGGTAAATTATAATATTGGAAGCCATACTTTTCATCATCAATTTCCAAAGTAAAACACCGATTTCCAAACTAGCTGTGGAAAATGCTCGCTTTTCTGTGCAATTTTCTAACTGCTTAAGAAAATAATCAATCCCTACCATTTCCTTTGCCTTGGTAACGTCGTCTGGAATATACACCAGATCAGAAATCTGTTTTTGTCGAATTTCAAGATAATTTACTTTAGCTCTTATATCGAATAGGAGCTGCGGATAATAAATAGCGTTAGCAATCCGTTTATCAAACTCGTCACTAGGACTAGTTCCAAGTGTCTTTATGTGGCGATCAAGCTGGAAATCCTTAAAACGATCTTTATGAATCTGTTCATATTTATTTGGAGAATATATGGTTAAATTTGCAGAAGCGAGTTTTTCAAAAGTATCAATAAGTCGTGGCATTAGTGGAGCCACCAGTCGACTTATGTTATCACCCCGGTACGCATTGCTAATGACAACGCCTATAAGTAGCCATATTGGAACGAACATTTTCAAAGCAGGAATTGTATTTGTCCCTTCGCAGTATGAAACAAGGTTTGAACCTTGTTCTAAGAATATTTTTATGGGAAAGTTTAACATGTCAACATTTCGCGATTCTTTGGATTTTAAAGGTTGCATTCGAAATACCAAGTAGATTGTTAGGGAGACGCTTAAACTAGATACTGTGAGAAATGTCCAGGCCCATGGGTCATAAGCTGATACTAGCTCTCTAAGTGAAAGACCATCTGACATCTCAACATAACATGTCAGAAAAGAGGAAGAGTATGCCTCACTAACCCCATGTAACCCGTAGTTATCTAAGATCAAGCGCATAACTCCGACATTATGAACATGAAATAATGGACTAGCTTTCCTATGAAGATAACATGTATGATTGTCTACCATAATAATTTCAAGAATTGTACAAGCTACTGTTTTCTCAGTAACTAGTTTTGCAATCCAATTGTCTGTTTGTGTAGGGCCAACAAATGTTTCCCCACTGGGGCCGGGGTCAAGGTTTTCCCACAGAATCGTCTTGGTCCGTATCGGAGCTATTTTCCAAAACATATCGTCCACTTGTTTGGCACTTGGATGTTCTAGCCAGTATCTGCTACTCAGCACCACAAAAGCTGGCCTTTGATTATAAAAGACTTTTACGGCAATATTGTACTCACTTGAGGGAAATAGGACAAATATGATTTTAATATTTTTATTTATAATTAATCGAGGGTGAAAATAGGTGGTCATCAGTCCATAGTAATGTGGTGTGTCGCACCAATCCACAAATAGACTCCAGTCGTCAATACCTGGTCTTGTGAATTTGTACGAGACTAATCCTTGATATATCCCGTGTTTTACGAAACCATAGCAAGGTAGTATTCTGACTTTTTCGAGAGTTCTACCAGTTTGATTGACAAATTCCCTGTGAACTCCATGCATTCGATACCAGTAAATTAAATCTTTAAAGGAGAATGGAGCCACAAATTTTAAACCGTTTTCACCAAAT
Source organism: Willowsia buskii (assembly GCA_034700685.1). NCBI lineage: Eukaryota > Metazoa > Arthropoda > Collembola > Entomobryomorpha > Entomobryidae > Willowsia > Willowsia buskii. The sequence goes on along the minus strand of JAQIXW010001646.1, from coordinate 8,484 downwards.
TTTAGCACCTTCTCTCGATTTCTATACTCCCAGTGTTTATCACATGCTAGCAGTATAAATACTTGAATAGAACATAAAATTTTGTGCGGTGGGTTTTGAGGACGAAATCGAAACTCTGAAGAGTAACGATCAAAACTAAAAGACTTTCCGTTGCAAAAGAATTGAACGTGTCTAATTTTGGCATATACAGATGTCTCTTTTTTGAAGAAATGGTAGGATTGTACCACAGGGAATGATTTTGTCCCTTCTATTGAATATTCTAATAGAGCATCAAGTCTTCTGTTTCGTTTGCCGGAAAAATGAAAGTGCACCAATTGAACTAAACAGTTTCTGAATGGGTTAAGAAGTTGTGAAATATCAACAAGAGTTTCTTTGTTGAAACTTAATGCAATTTTAAAACAATATATCGATAATATAAAGAACAAGTTTATGCTTAAATCCATTTTAAGATTTTCTATAAGTGAGTAAACGAAAAAATTAGGCTTGTATTAAAAAGCTATTGGCAGTGTGTAAGCGGAAAAACTGTTACGAAAAAATAAGGATGGACTTGTAAACAGGAAGAGAAAAAATTTGTTCGTACTACGGGTTCCAGGAAATAGAAACTGCAACACAACGGTTTAACCTTGTGTACACCTAAAGTACTTGAGCATACTTTTCTGGTTTATGCGACAATGCTTTATAGCGCATAAATTTAATTACTAAATATTTTGTGTGCATCAATTGAATTTTATTTAAGTGACTATTTATTTTGTAGGACAAACTAAAGCATTTCTAAAGTATTCATCTAAAGCATTTCTTACTCAGTTTTTTCACCTGAGAAATCCAATATTTAAAAACTAAACAAATATAAATTTCCAACTTTTAACCAAATGTGCAACATTTCTGCAAGGAAATATAAATTCAATTTTAGATGTCGGAATTAATTTACTAAATTGAATTTAGTTGTTCTTAGTTTTAATTCGTATACTTGTAAAAATACAACAAGCAGACCATCAAGTGGGTATCTGGAATATTTTAAGTGAAAGAAATCACTTATATTTCTAGTTAATAGTCGCATCATGTATTATATGTTTAAGATTTGCTAGGCTAGTTAATGTCAAATTCTACATTCAGAATTAGAGGTCAGTCAAATATATTTTTCATTATTCCATTCATTAATGTTCATACATGCTATTTTACAATATATGTTGTTCCTTCAAGCATTAAAAATATGTGACTATATGTTACATGGCTTTGCAAAATCTAATCAAAATGCCAAATATGCTGCCAATCCACTTAGTTTTGCTCTCGAAACATCTCTACGAACGCATTTATGAGCTCTTCTTGTCTCGGAACATATGGTTTTCGACTTTAAATAAATTTTTGAAGGTAGCAGACGAATTTTTCGAATTGATATCCACAAACGTTTAAGAAAGTGGAGACCAGTCTCCGTCAAACTGAGAACATGTACATTCCCACCATTCCTATATACAGAAGAAAAAGAACAATTACGCTGTCATGTATTGAAATTGGCTTCACTTTATTTTGTTCTCGTATCTTCTGAACAGCAGCATAGTCCTGCTGCGTCGTTAGCCCCATTTTCCATTCATGTAGTCTCTGTGCAATTCCACTCTCGCATAAACCTCGTACCCATAAGGCTATTGGCTCTGGCCAAAAAACACTTCGAAAACTAAACCCCCGCTGATATTCAACACTCTTGGGTTCTCCTCTCGTAACCAACTTATAACTGTTTCCTTTTTGCTGTTTCGCCATCCACCAAGAGAAAGTTATCAATTAAGTGTATCGATTTCAGTTTTCGATGCAACAAATGCAGTTCTGCTGTCTCATGGTTTTATCAACGCCAAGAAATGGTTGGAATTACTCATATTTAAAGCTCTTCAATTTTTCATGGGTAGTGCAATTGGTCCATAAGTTTTAAATATGTGTTGTAGCTACTACTCGTGTGAAACGGTTCATATACCATAAGATCCGGTTTATACGTGCGATGCAGGTTACTCGTATTTGCAAAATTATGGCCAAAAGTTTTATTTCCCTTGGTTGTTAGGAATTCTGCAACTTCAAGAAAATATTTCAGGTTCTCAAATAAAAATATGAAATTTCCTGTCGCACTTTCAAAACTATTTGGGCTGTGAATAGTCAAATTTGCTTACGCAAGCTTTTTAAACGTTTCTACAAAATCGGGCTGCAATGGTGCTACCAGTCGGCTTATATTTTCTCCTCGGTAAACGTTGCTAAGAATGATGTCCAATAGAAGCCATGCTGTCACAACAGCTACTCACTCAGTGCACATATTCCCGCATACTCGTACGCTGCTTCTTGTTTTGTATTAAAATTTAAAATTGCATTGAAATACCCATCCAATCGTCCACAAGTAACGTTACTTCCAGTCATAAGTTTAATATATTGATATGCAGTACTTTCCGAACCAAGATTCGCACACATGAGAAAGTTCGTTGCCAATAAGTTTTTAAACTTTACATCTTGACGTGACGCAATGCTTGGGTCCACGAAACCAATATTATTATTATATTTTTTACGGTGCTTGCATCTTGTTTCTTATTATCTTAAGCATCTCTAAGGTCTCTAAGTATTACGTAAATCAGCGAATATCAGTATTCAAGTCTAAAAAACCTCTGCTATGCCTATTCACCCCATCGAAAATGCTGAAATCCATGATTTTAAAATCAGCAGGGATGTGATAGCGGCCGCGGGGAGTAATTCAATATTTAAAGCATAAAAATCGATTTTCTTATCAAATATCCAAAGCTTTATTTCCGCATTTTGATGAAAACCACGCTTACACACAAGAAAACATTCTTAGGAAAAAGCCTCATTGAACTTACATTAAAACACATTTTATCATATTATTGTGCTACTGTAAGTAACTTACTGCAAGTATTCACAAAAATTAGTTAAATTATTGTTTTGGCACAGTTTGCCTTTCTAATAATTTAAATATCAATTAAGTTTTATCTTCAGTTTTTCTTGAATACAAAATTGTTTATTAGTTATTATGTGAGTTGACTTCCGGCGGTGAAAGTAATTATTCCGAATGGACCTATTCATGTATATTTATCACTTAGTAAATACGCCTTCAGTCAACGAACAATCTCGCAAAATTTAGTATTATTTAATTGATCAATACTTCTTAATATACTTATGATGATAGGGTTCCGGTTTGATCTCATTATGAAAAACACTTATGAAATGGTTTGGAATCTCAAACAAAGTTTATGTTCCAAAACGAAGGTCACCAAGCAGAGCATTCAAGAGGGGGACACCTTATACTTGTTTTTTAAATAATTAATCTGTTAACTTTAGTCTTTAAAAGGTTACTGGGAAGTATGTTTGTTATTTACGATGCAACACAAGTGTACATGTAATTTCATTTCATAATAGCATTCCTTTTTGTATCACAACTAGTATTCACTGGACCATTGAAATTTGTCATTATAATTCAAATGTTCATACTCGGAAATGCTTGAATTTTGCATACCCGATTTAAGACAATGGAAAAGCTCTTTCTTTCGAATGGTTATGGATTTTACACCGCTGGTGTTCAGATGCTGGATTAAGACAACCTGTGAAGGATCAAAATTCTAGCCTTGATCAAACCACATCTGACTACAGATTATCTTAACAAGTCATTAAAAATGAAAAATTTTGTATCCAAAAATTCTCAGAAATGTGAAATAAAACTATCTTCCTCCTGAACCAAGGAATTTGAGCATTCCGAAAGCAAAAAGGAATGAAATCAAAATTTTATGGATTTCACAAATTCTGTTATCACAAATATTTAAATCGCAAGAAAAATACCTCACCATACACATCTGCGAGCAGCCTGGCTGGAATATTACTTCCCAAAGTTCCTACACAAACATTAAAAGCCTTCAACGGCTGAAAGGTAAGAAAACATGAAAACATCTTTAAAAATTAATAGATTTTTACATTAAGCAAAAAAATATTTACTTTTTGTAGAGTAGAAGAATTGTAATCGGCTTTTTACCTCCGTTTCCCCAAAATTTCCCTCATTGAAGCCTTTATTCTCTCCGTCATTTACCCGAAAATTGTATCCAGCACGAATGACTTCCGGTTGTCGGGGAGACGGAAGATCTTGTCGGCCTCTGTTGGAAAATTACTTCTAGACAGAGAGGGATCTTGGAGGGTGGCAAATTGAGATAAAGTAGTCTAGTCAGTATGCAATTTAGGTTGGTTTGACGTATTTTCTAATTTCAATTAGACGTGAATGTATATATTTAAATTTATGATGCAGCTTTGAGTATATTCGAAAAATATTTCCAATATTTACTAAGGTATGTAAATTTGATGTGTATGTTGTATTTTATGCTTTTAGCACTAGACCTCTGAGCGTTTTTATATCTATGCTAAGAAAATGTACAAGTTTTCTTTAAATTATTTCATTCCTTTAATGGTAAATTTATTGTTATAAGTGAAATCTCACAAAGGTTCTCTGTCTTCCACCTCTTTGGAAATTTTATGATAATTTGATAATTTATGCTATATGGGTACGTACTTCCTTTCCAAAATTACTACCAATTCAAATGAACTGCTTATTTTCTTAATACATTTTGTTTTGCTTTCAATTACATCCAGATCAAATATAAACGAAGTATAAGAAAGAATCTGTTCTTAAAAAACACTTCGTGAAATAATTACAAGCTGATGAGATACCTCCCAAAAAGATTATGGAATAACTCATTTAACTAATTTTCTAATGGTACCAATAGTAATAGAAATGGGTGAAAAGATAAGAGAGAAGCCTTTATACATTTAAACATGCCTCTTTCAAATCTCTGTGCATCCTTTCCATTAACACATGCATATTAATAGTTTCTTTCTAATTATCGTAACAAGTTATCATGTAAAATGATACGAACGAACAGAAATTCGAAAATCAAGTTGCACGTATTAACACGTTGAAAACCTACCAGTGGATAAGCTCATGTAGCAATATACAAATGCACCAATCAAACCGAAGCATACATTACATAACCAATTTATATCTCTAAAAATTCCTACATTCTTCACTTCAAATACATTTAATAAAATCCATCCGTTAATAGATTGCCTCTTGATATGACAAAGTGTAATAAAACAGAGGTTTGGTTTCTCGTGCGTCGCCAAGATGTAATATTCATTTACAGCAAGGTCATTTAAAATAAAGGCTTAGAATTTATTTTGTAATAACACAAGATAAATAAAATTTCTATACATCACATAAAACACCGCATTAACTAACGGCGGAGTCTTGTGCACATGTGCAAAAGCATAATTACATTAATCAACATTTAGAACAAATAATTCTAATAGCATAAATGATTCTTTAAAACTAACTGCATTTTCCATCCAGTTAATATAAATATGCTTTCGCCTATCATGAATATGATGGGACGTACACAAATAATGCCATCATATGATAAAGTTCATAGACCCAAAATATTGAGTATTGAATAAAACTATTTTGTAAAATATTTTAATACGCATTATCGTTTCATTTCCTGATAATATAGGCCAAATATTTTTAGTGTGGATTCGATAATAACAAACATTCATACTCAGGAGGGCAACATGTTTTTGAAGTACTCGTAGTAAGCGTAAGCAATAATATATAAATAATCGAAATTAAGAAGTGGGGTACTAGATAGGAACAGTTATGAAGAGTTTTGTTGTCTGGATAAATTTTGACAACAACAAATTAACTTGGAGAAGAATTTTGAGGAATGTTTTTATTCTCAGCGGCGGAGTAAGTTGTGTTCTAATTCTAATTAATTGAGTGAAGGTGTTAGTCATGACAAATGTCATGATTTGACAAATTTGGGGATGTACCTGGCGAGAAATGCGCTCTTTGCACTATAAACTCATTACATTTGAATTTCTTCCATATCTTTTCAAAATTTGACTTGACTTTTATTACAAGCAGTTGTTATAAGAAACCTATATTTCAAAGTTTACAGAAGCATGCTAGATATTCTCATTTAGTAACAGAAGTATTTGTTCTTATAAGTTGTCTTTTCTTGTCATAAACTAACTGCGTTGATAATAAAATATAGCCAACCTTGTACTCTGCCTCAGCATTCCCTTATAGGTGTTTAAGGAGATTCTTGAATAGCCCTAGGTTCATAAAGAGGCTAAGGGTCACCCTGACTGTGACGTGAGAAATACATCCTATATTCCAAGGAGGAACTAATGGGAGAGATCGTCGAGATCGGATATAATATTTCCTTGGCAATTCAACAAAAATTATTTTGATACAAACGAGAGATTACTTTATGCATGAAATATATAAAGGAGTTTTGTGTAATGGTGATCAGTTTGCTTATGCTTGTTTTGGAAATATCTAATCGAAAAAACTGAAAACTCGGCCGGTAGATTACTTTTACAAAAATGTGGCGCGACAGGGACCTTTTAACCAAATGCAATACTGCAATAAAAAGTGTAATAGCATTGGTTTATTGGTGTGAATTTAATTGGGGTTACGCTAATGTGTTAGTTCGGTCTTATGGAGTACTCAAATATATAGGGGATAAACCACTTATCACAAGAGACTGGTTTGAGGTGAAGATCGTGATTTGTCATGCTCATGGTATCTCTTTCTGTATAGGTATAAGTAAAGTTACGTGTTATTAATACACTAAATTCATATATGTGATCTTTTTGTTCCTTAAGATCCTTGTATTCATTACAATCCTACTTTTTCAATTAGAAAGCAGACTCAATTTGCAGGAAATGTTATTAACACAACTTTTTGTTGATACCATAAACTCAGTGTTTCTTATCATATTTTACATTTAGCAAAGCTAAAATCTTTACTGACATGGAAAGCTATACTGCTGACATACGAAATATGTTTTAATCAGTTATGGTTACAAACAACCAATACATTTTGGTTGCTCAATGCAGCATTCACAAAAAGTGAATCGCTTTATTTATTTTTTACTTCTACTTTCGAAGTGTGACCAAACGGATTTGGAATTTTTAAACAAAAATAGTCCATGATGTCATTCAATTCAATCTACAGAACCTAGTGTCCCAAACGATGACCTTTTACCCGCTACGCTCTTAAACTCTAGCAAAGTAATTTATCGAAAACATGTCTTAGGAGATAGAAAATGAAGACCAAAATCTTAGGATCATTGTAAGGCATGTTCGTAATGTAAAGTAAATCAATATAAACTTCAGAAAAAATTGCCCTAATCATTTTTGGCGTGTATTGAAGAGTCTCATTTGTTTGTTGACCATGGACTTTCTTGAAAGACTCATTTGGAAAGCTATTGATTGAGAAATGCCTTTACAACCATAAATCTGACATTTAAGGCTAATCACATTCAATCCGAATAGTCTATTTTCATATAGAGTAGCCGCTTAGAAGTGTATCGTGCATCTGGGTTTGCCCTGAAAATTAGTTCGGCACTTTGTATATTTCTACTACGCTTACATTATCTAAGGCAGACTTTAGTATTTGTGGAAGTTAAATTTAACTCTCAGTAAGTCTTTTAAAGGGGAAGCTGGACTTGCATAAAAGTCAAGGTGAGCTGAGTAATAAAATCGTTGCGCTTGGATTTTGCATTTGCAACACCGCGTGCTTTGAGTACAAAATATTTTCTCAACACCACTAGAGCGATAATTATCTTTACTTTTAAGAAAATACAAATTTGATAGTAAATATGTTGATTAGAATTTATGTGACGAAAAAGCATTTCCGATTACCTTATCAGCGATGCCAATATCGACATATCCCATAGCATAGGCAGGCAAAGAAACATCATCCAAGCTTTTTTAGTAATACGCAATATTCAAATATAACTGGAAAGAAAGCGGTGGAACCGCAGAATGCATAGTCTTTATGGAAATTTCAATATCAATAAAAAACCTCCGAAATATTGAAGCAAATTGGCTGGTGACAATAGTTATCGTTCATTGGTCATATATATATGACTCGAATCAAAAAGTATACTTATTTCCTATTTAACACTGTCTGACTATTCCAATGTTTTTGTTATGTTTATAAATATCAGAAAACAAAAAAGGTCTGTTTTTGCAACTTCTCGTAATTAAACGCTGGTAATAAGCTATCCAAGAAGATTACTGAGCTTTTAAGTGCCCACATATAGGTGGAGACCTAAAAAGCATTAAAACTAAATTCCTATTCTATTTAAGTGTGTTATTCATAAAAACTAAGAGAAGATTTTAAATACACCAAGTTATAGACGTTCTTGTCAAGACCGGTACCGCTATTTATGTCTCATTTGTAGGAACTAGTGATATGCAAATGAGTATTTCAAAATCATTCTCAAAAACAACATAACTAACCCAAAGCCGCACCAACTTTCAAACAATTACGGATTTATCTAACATCAGAACTCTAAAAAGACTCTGCTACTGAATGTGTTCGGATCCAAAGCCGAATCATGAGTTAAACCTCATTTGAATATTTGAGATAATTTTATATTTCATGTTTTCTGC
>JAQIXW010001645.1:0-18352 GCA_034700685.1 Willowsia buskii | reverse complement strand
CTAGCCTCAGTTTTAGAGGATCAAATCTATAAAAACGTGTTCCTGGAATCATAAAACGGGAGTTATTGAAAACATCACTGATCACGCATTTGCTAGCACGCATTTCAAATTGTCTCCGAGGAAGAAATTTCCCGACAAAGCTTGAGAGAGGACAAATGTGTCATTATTTCTTAACTTTTGTTTCGCAACGACGACACTCCGTTTGACAAATAAAAAGTACCCTGATAAACGTTGGTTTTTCAAAATTATCAACTCCGCTTAAACTCTGGATTGGAAAATTTATGCATTCAGAACTGAGGTTCATGAAATCTCCACGTTTATTCAACTCTGCTAATGCACACGCCTACCCTCCCACTTGCAAAAGAATATACACTCAAGTTAGCATCGCCAACTCCAGTGGGTGTAGTGTGCAGTGAAAATACAAAGTATTTGTTTTCGAAAGTGGGAGGGTAGGCGTATGCCATTAGCAGATTGGAGTCCAGTCATGACGGTAAAACCTACCTTGCACTTTTTGGGTTTCCATACCATTCATATATATTATTAAAGACGTACATAACTGTTTAAGTTTTAATATGGCTACGAATAAGAAAGTTATTGTGCAAGTTTCGAGACCAAACGTTAGCGTAACAAGAAATAACTTTAGATAATTAAACTATTTTTTGGGGTAGTTTTTATGGAAGCATAGTCCAACATAAGTACGGATGTATATTTTCTGGAGAGAGTCTGGTTCCGGGTTTTCAAAAAGACGAGAAAACACTACAAATACGTTTTATAAAAAGCCTAGTCAAGTCTTGAAGTCGTTTTTCACCAGGGAATCAAAGGTATCAAATGGCACTAGTAGCGCCACCACTATTAGCTCTGCGATGCTGCTTCCTTTGTATTCGTTGCCCAGAATGGAGAACATGAGCGGAAGTGAAAGCACTGCGAGGCATACAACCAGTTTGCGATACCTTCCTATTCGCCCTTGAAACAAACAGGACGGCTGATCAAGAAGAAGTATAAATACGTTGAAACACAAATAGATTGTGTAGGACATATATCCATATGCGGTTTCAAACTTTCTCCTGTACTTTAGGAAATGCAAAATATATACGAATACAGATGTTCCTATGATAGATGTGAAGAGTAGAAACCAGGTCCAAACGTCGGCCGCTGCCAAAATGTCCTTCAGATTCTGCGTCCATCCGACATCTTCTCGATGGCAACTAACAAACCGCAACCTTTCCAAACGAAATGCCAAACTCGGGCCAGGGAATTGGGCTCTGCTCGTTTGAGTGTTTCTCATAAATCCAGGCCGCAATACGGCAGGATACCTGACTATCTGAATTAAGGCACCCATCCACTTTAATATTTCGCCATTTGTGTAAATCATCTATTTCTTTAAGATCAAACTCGTAGGTAGAGTTTTGCGGCCAAAGCATTGTCATAGAATGAATATCCAAAACGTCTTGCAAGTGAGAGATAGTAAGCACTGTGGTTCTGCGGATTTCCTTGAGCACATTGATTTTCAACTTGAAAATCGCAGGGTTCCAAAGATGAGAGTTTAATACGCTCTTTTTTGATACATGAACAAATGCCTTTCATTCGATTGAATGATCGAAAAAAACAGAAATATACGTAGGTGAATATGTAAATATTTTATTTGTGAAATTCATTTTAAAATAAAACCTATTATTGTACTAAATAACTATTTTAGATTTTGTTATCAATATATATTTTAAAGTAATTTTTATTTTTAAAATGTTTGTATTTTTTTTTTCAAAAAAAATATTAATGCAAATCAAATTTATTCTGTTATACAAATAAAAAGTCACTTTGTGAATTTATTCAATAGTAAATATTTTATTTGTCTTTAATGTACGAATGCAATAGCTGTGGGAATAAAAAGTATTTGTTCATCTGTGGAAAAGTTAATATCTGAATATCCTTCAGACCTGAATTATATTATTATGAATTATTCTTGCGAAACAGCTTTTATGTTGGTCACATTACCTTATGTAATGTTCTACTCTCCGCATTGACAGCAATAAACAAAACGCCTTTGTCCCACCTCCACTTTATTTTGAAGCCATTTTCGTACAGAATAAAGACAAGTAGAGAAACCAGCAATCCAAAACTGGGAATGATTGCCAATGCTATCACGTGACTTTGTGTGCTCCTCTCCCGTTCACTGTCTGGATTGGTGGAGTCGTCTTTATTTCTCATTGAGTGTGTCATTTGAACAACATAAAAATCGAAATATTTCCTCCACCACTCAAGTATTCCGCTCTGACCAAAACTCTTAATTCTTCCCACCATCGATTCGGGAACATGTCCAAACAGATGATAACCCCGCCAATTTTCGTAAATTACATCTTTCCCTAAAAATACCGGCTTTTCAGCTCTGGACAAGTTTGTGTGCACAATAAGCGCCGTCTTTTCCTCCAGTATTGCTGCAGATTTCTCACATTTCTCCAAATGCGGACTCGCAATCTTTTCGTATCCAAATTCGCTAGCCTCATGTGACACCCAGCTTGGGAATAACTTGGAGAAACTTAAGTACGTCTTAACCTTTGGTGATATACTTTCATCCGACATAATTTCATCCAAGGACCTATAAGGATTAAATTTACGATTGATATAAAGCCAAAAAACTGACACTACCGGATACGCTTCGTGATTGTTTGTCTGCTTGTATTGACGACCACGCTTCACTGAATCAGATGTGATTTCGTATCCTGATAGAAGACTCGGGAGATCATAAATTTCAAAGCCGTTTTTTACAAGGGAATCGAAGGTATCAAATGGCACTGGAGGCGCCACCACAGTTAACTGGGTAATGCTGCTTCCTTTGTATTCGTTGCCGAGAATGGAGAACATGAGAGGAAGTGAAAGCACTGCAAGGCATACAACCAGTTTGCGATACTTTCCAATTCTCCCTTGGAACAGGCAGGACGGCTGATCAAGGAGAATTATGAATACATGGAAACATAAATGGATTATGTAGGAAATATATTTAGATGCAGTTTCGAATTTCTTCCTGTACTTTAAGTAATGCAAAACAGTTATGAACACAGAAGTTCGGATGATTGATGCCAAAAGTAGCAACCAGGTCCAAACGTCAGCCGCTGCCAAAATCTTCTTCAGGTTCTGCGTCCATCCGACATCTTCTCGATGGCAACTCACAAACCGCAACCTTTCCAAACGAAATGCCAAACTCGGGTCAGGGAATTGGGCTCTGCTCGTTTGAGTGGTTCTCATAAATCCAGGGCGCAATACGGCAGGATACCTGACTCCGTCTGAATTAAGGCACCCATCCACTTTAATATTTCGCCATTTGTGTAAATCATCTATTTCTTTAAGATCAAACTCGTAGGTAGAGTTTTGCGGCCAAAGCATTGTCATAGCATGAATATCCAAAACGTCTTGCAAGTGAGAGATAGTGAGCACTGTGGTTCTGCGGATTTCCTTGAGCACATTGATTTTCCACTTGAAAATCGCAGGGTTCCAAAGATGAGAGGAGATAGATCCTGGACCTAAATTGACTATCACCGGTGAAGGCTTTGAATTCATATTTAAAATTCGTTTTACTTGTCGCAAATTGCTTCTGTTATTTGGCAGAATCTCGACTTGGATTTGTTTGTATGGATTGCATAAGTCGCAGAGGTCGCAAAGAACAAAATAATGTCCGGTCTCAGTATCCCACATAAATTGGGTGGGAGCAGTTTGGGGAAATCCCGGAATCCATTTGTCACTATCTCTCCAAAGTTCAATGTCAGCTGAGGAGTAGGAGATTCCTCGATATATTAACAAATTATATTTTTGAGTTGTACTCATAAAATATTGTCTCCATGAATTTTCGTTTACATAATAAAATCGATGTAGTTCTACTGGATCCTTGATATATATGTCGTAGTAATTCTTCCAAAACAAACCAGAGTTTGTATCCTGTCGTGGTGGGTAGATGTGGATTTTTGCTTCACAATCTGAATTTCTAGCCGCCATCTGAAAAGCATTTTCCATCGTTTGATACAATCGATTTTGTGAGAGTGGGCGGTTGAATTCACGAATGGCAGTAGAGTTACTCTCACCAACTTCATGCGGTATTAAAGTATGCCATGGAACCAAGTAGCTATAAAAATAGCGGAATAAAATTATTGGCTCTTGTAAATTCTCTAAATTGAGGTTCACTCCTTCGAAATTAATAACTCGAGTAACACAACCAGAGTAGGCATTCAAATATTCTGACAAGTTTTCTGGAATAATCATTTGGTTTGATACATGAGAAAAAGGACTAGGTGACGCAGAACTTAAGATGAAATTGGTGGCAAGAGTTAGCAGATTTAACTTGAATATGCATTTGTAGATATTCATGTTTACTTATTAAGGGTTTGAATTTCTCTGCTTTACTTAAGACGATTTATCGTTCAAATCAGGAACGCACTTTGGTAAATTAAGGAGTAAGTGCTACCTTAATTCTCTTCTATCATTGGCGTGTTAAATAGAACTGTTTATTGTTGATTGTATCGTCGAACTGGTTAATTGCACACAACTTACCGACTACTGCACCGTGCATATATCCCATGTTAAAATTGTATTGTTTATATAGTGGTGTTATAAAATGACTAAAGCGACTAATAAAATTCCTGAATGTTCATTCCAAAAATTATGTTTTTCTAGAGATTGATTCTGTTTCAATAAGTTCATATGAATAGAGTATATGTCATCACTCACGCCTAAACGATATAGGGCTATAACTTATTTCATATATTTCACACAAGTCAGTTTTCAGAGAAGGGCCACGTTTTCTATAGTGCATGCTTTTACTCATCATTTTGAAAATATTTACGCACATAGTCTCAGTTTTTGAGAAGCAAATGGATAAAAAGCGTGTTCCTGGGATCATAAAACCCGACATATTTAAATCATCATGTATCACGTTTGTGTTACTATTCGCCCAATAGGAAAGCGATATCACGACCCCCCGCCGATTGACCCCAAATTTGGCATGGTGATTTGGGGCCATATGAATAAGCCCTGTGCAAGTTTGCAGCCCCCTAGGTCAATTTGGGGATCAGAAAATGGCGAAAGTTTCAAAATATTTCGAAATACTTGTGGTTAGGCTGGCGGCCACAGTTTTTGAGCTAGAAACTTAGAATTTAGAATTGAGCTAGAATTTTGCATACAGGTATAGAATTAAATTTCCAGATAGGCGTTTTTCTTGGATTTTTGAAATTTGTTAAAACAAAACTTTTTTCGTGCCAAAACTGATTATTTCAAAAACTACACATCACAGCTAAATTTTGACACTTGCAATGGAAAGAAAAGACTAAAAACCACATAGTGATATTTTGGTTAAAACATTCTCCCCCTTTGTATGAAATTTGGGGTGTTCAAAATTTAAGAAATAGAAAAAACGCCTCTAACGGCCAAACCAAAAAGCTATTCAAAAACCGACTTCAGTTATGAAATCCACGCCCAAAAATACCATAGGTCTTTGTCTCAAAACCTTTCCTATTGGGCGAATAGTAACACGTTTGCTAACACACGTTTCAAACTGTCTCCGAGAAATAAATATGCGAGAAAGCTTCAGAAAGGACAAATGTGTCACTATTGCTTAACTTTTGTTTCGCAACGACGACACTCAGCTAAACAAGCCCAAAATATTTAAGATAATAATTTACGTACGTAGGTTTTTCAAAATTATCAAATCCACCAAAACCCTGCAGTGAAAAATATTTTCAAATAACATTGGCAGTTCTGTATTCAAGAAACATTTCGTATTTTTTAGGCTTATCTGATCTTGAATTTACAAATGTTTGCAAGAAGCACAACCACAATTCGAGGAGAGTCGAAGAATGCCAAACTTCTTTGACTAAAAGGAAACAGTGATTCAGTTTTGTAGCAGTTGCTGCCAGATGTGAAATACGAGTTGAACATAGTTGCAATAATTTCAATTTTTTATTCTCGTAAATATTTTATCGTCAGAGTAGTCAGATCTAATGTTCATGAAGCCTCCACGCTTATTCAGCTCCAATCTGCTAATGGCATACGCCTACCCACCCACTTTCAAAAGTATGAGTAAACATGTTATGTTAGCATCCCTATCTCCCAACGCGTGTACTGAATATTCAAAATACATATATTTTTTTGAAAGTGGGAAGATACGCGTATACATTAGCAGATTGGAGTCCTGTCATTACGCTAAAATCTACCATACACTTTTTGGGTTTACATATTATTCAATAATATTTTAATAACCGTTTTAGTTTCCAACATGGCTACAAATACGAAAGTTATTGTATGCGTTGGCGAGACCATGATGTGGATCGGGGTGTTACAAAAAGGGGGTAAATTACTGATATCTAATAATGATTAGTTATATAACTATGAATCTTTGTACCATGTCATGTTCGAAAATACGTGGTTCCTTGAAACCGGAAATTACTCGGTTTGACTAAAAAACCCCACAATTTCATTTATTTCTCAAAATATTTGATTGCACACTACACAAACTTTCCCATGTTTTCTACGATTAGTAGCTACAGCAGAAATACGATTTACAAAAAATCTACTCGTTTTGAAAAATGCAACTTCTATTTCAATTTAGCAAGTCGGCAACAAAAAATTTATGACAAAGGTTACGTGATTGCAGGATATTATACGAAGGAAAGATGTAAGATGTACCAGGTCATCGTAGAAATTCCAATAATTGGTTAAATTTTTTAAATTCCGAAAATATTTGAAGAAATACTATAAGCATTTTAGAGAAACTTTTGCGATGCGATCTATGAAAAAATGTTATGCTAAAATTATTTTACTTAGAAAGTCAGTTTTTATTAGAAATTAGCATCCAAACGACAGAAAGTAGATGACTAATTGCTATGTGCTCTATCAGTTTAATAAGAACTAAAATACAACATCACGCTTGATTATGGAATATATGCGAATATATGGAATGTTTGGTTAAGAACTGCGACATTCCTCGACTCTCCTCGATTTTTTTTTTCTTCTTTCAAATACCTTCCCCGGAAAAAACCTAGACCAATAAAAGCTCGTTTTATTTTATAGCTTTGCAGCATTACTGTAGCGTCCTTAGTTAAATCCTTAAAATTTGAGATTAGATTGGCCTACAAAATCCCGAAATTTGTCATAAATACAAAGCTGTTAATGTTATTTCAAAATATTTTCCGAAGCAGGGTTTAGGCGCAGTTGATAATTTTGAGAAACCCACGTAAATTGTCAGGGTACTTTTTGTTTGTCGAGCGGAGTGTCGTCGTCGAAAGAAAAGTTTGAAAAACAAGAGAAGGTGACACATTTGCCCTCTCTGAAGCTTTGTCTCCGAGCTTGAACATGTGCTAGCAACGTGATCTATGACATTTTCAATAACTCTCGTTTTCATGATTCCAGAACCAGAATTTTTTAAATGATGAGTAAAATCATGCAGTATAGGAGACGTTGATTGGTATAATTGGGGATGATAGTATATCTACTCTCATATGAGAGTAGATATATTAAGGATATATAAAGGTTTGTATGAGAGTAGTACTCTCATACAAACCTTTTACGCTTTAACATGAGAACAAAATTTAAAAAGAAGCTTGCTTGATAAACAAATCTGTATAATTAATTTTACTGCAGTAAATGAAAAAAAATATATATGCTGAACAAAGAGGCATTATAGAATATTTTTAGAAACATTGTAGAGAGCATCTCAGAAACACAAGTATTTGACCTACTTTTCAGCACAGATGTTTTTTATTCCTTTGAAGCCTAAAAGAAATAAATCCCATTCGTCACGTGCAACTTTCTCACCTTATCAAGTCTGCTTACCAAAAACAAACGACTAAAATTCAAAAAAGTCCCGAAGAAGAAATTCCGAAAGACGAAACTCCAAAATTTCTTTAAAAATTTCCAATCTCAAAAATTTTTAAAAAAATATGAAAAATACTGTTAACAAATTGAAGACTATTCTGCGCCGAGAAACTATAGAAAAATATGTTTAGAATAATTTAACTTGGAAATTCAGTTTTTGTTACAAATTAGCATCCAAACGAGAGAAAGTGTATGATCAATTGTTATAGGCTTTATAATTATAAAAATAAATGAAGAATACATTGGTAATACATCACATTTCAGAGAACTCAGACAGCATATACTACCAAGTTGTTTTACATGTGCTTCATTAGTTTCATGAGAACTACAGTACGACATTAAACCTGATTAGGGCATTTAGTGCTTACATGAAAACTGGAGAAAACTTCTAATCCCCTTAAAAGCTACCTTACTTCTATTACGCTTCCTTTTTTGTAATGCAAAGCCTCGTAGGTATTATTTGATATATGTAATATGACGTTGAGTCTACACGTAAAATACTCCTTCTGAGCTATAAAGCCAAAGACTTCATCTACATTAGATATCGTTAGCTATCAAATTTCTTACCATCTACCAAATTTAGATGAGAATAGGAATAAACAAACGAACTCAAATTCTATTACTCCAAACCAATCCAGTGACAAATCTAATAGAACCGGGTCAATATTGTAGGATCCTTGAACTCAACAGAAATTTTTCATTTTGAAATTAATATCCACCACAATTCGTTTTTTACGGACATTTGATAAAACTGGGAGAAAGTTGTCTCGCGCAAGAAAACACAGCTCTGGAAAAAATGCATATTTTCTATTTCTTTCAAGGACGTTTACCCAACTAATTTTCCTGCTGTGACGAATAAACCACATCAGCACTTGCACTACTGCAAAATGAACTTATTGTGTTTAATCGTTTGTGTTACGTTATTTCTGTATGTAAGATCTTTGTCACAAAATGAAACGCCTTGCAACAATTCATTGCTTAAAAACTTTCTAAAAAATCTCTTCGACTGCGTCGATCTCGAGCCCACAAAATACGAAATAATCTTTTACTCTGTCGATATTGACAAATGTCAGTTCTCCATGAACGGTGCGACATACTTAATTTACCACAATTGGCATTTCCTAATTACAGTTGCAGGAAAAGAATACCTCCATGTTTTAGGGTTTGCTTATGGGTATCGTCACATGCAACCTTCCCACCTTATAATATCCGCTTACCCAAATCACACGATGACATGGGAAACCGTTCCGCTTTTTGTCCCGTTTGGTCAGTTCTCAATGCGTCCAACTACATTGTACCTGTTTGTAAGCACGAACTCTTCTCTTGCTCTAGAGCCTCGTAAGGTTGAAAATCTGTATCCATTAAACTATGGTACCCCTGCACTGAAAGTGATAGTGCGCCCCGTCTTCACAGAAGGAAGCGAGTCACAGCATTACGACACCTTCTGCAATGGCTACTGTCTGCAACATGAAAATTCCGGACCTGCAAACGAAGCTCTAATTCAAAAACTTCTGAAACCGAAAGAATTTCACAAATCTTTAACTTCGCAAGCCAACCAGCGGAAGGTTCATGCGGTGATAGACTTTTTGTTCAGTTTGTATGTAGATGTCTATGGGAACGATAACGCTGCCTGTCTGCCAGATATTTTTGACAAACGCAAATTTAGCGAATGTTCTCAAAGCTTGATGGCTTCTCTCGAGGTTTTCAAACATCACAACATGAGCATCAACCTAGTGTCCAAGTATAAAACGTTCGATTTGTTTTGGACAAATGATTTGCAATTGGAAAGACAATACATCGAGAGTACAACGTATTGGGTGCCAGGGAAAACCCAGAACGATAAATACTGGCGACTAACGGGATTTCGATACTTCGGACAGCTAACCCAAGACTTGGTATATTGCCAGGCTCGATCAGACGTTCAGGCTTTGTTCATCCCAAAGTAGCAAAAACACCCTTTGCATATTTTTTTCATCTAACACATTTATGCATTCGCACAATGCCCCGAAAAGAGCGCGCGGAATGGGGAATTCAAAAATGGGGTCTTCCATAGTATAAAAGCAAACTGAAAAACTCATTCTGGTTTCATTCTGCTTGTTGCTTGGCTTGCTAGAGGGTTTCTGCACTACTCGTTTGTGGTTATCATTATCATAATTCATCATCATAATTCATCATCAATTAAGTGAACTGACTCAGGTAAGTGTAATAGTTGGTCAACTGTGTATTTTAATTATAAAAATTAATTTCGAGGAAAGTGTAGCAACGCGCAATAATTAAGGAAAAGTGTATGTTTGTGCAATACTGTGCTATAAATTTAAGTATTATTAACTTGCGACTCAGAAGCAAGTTACTCAGAATGCCCGTGGCGTCTGTCTGTCTGTCCGTCTGTTTTAACGATAACTTCCGAACGGAAGCAAATTTTTGAATTCTGTTTTTTGCAATGGGTTTCTGGTCACTACAGCTTGGATGAGTTCGAAGATGGGCACCAACGGCCAACGGCAACCGTTAGAAACCGTTATAACGGTCAAATTTTGCCTTGTAAACATGGGGCATGTGTGGTATCATTCTTTCGGATTTTTAACACTGATCATTTTCGTCATTATATTTTTTTTTAAATCTGTAACGGTTTTAACGGTTTTTTCACTCTTTCTGCGTTTCTGTCTAAACGAAAGCATATTTTTGAATTCTGTTTTTTGCAATGGGCTTCTGGTCACCACCGCTTGAATAAGTTCAAAGATGGGCACCGTTGCGCAACGGCAACCGTTAAAAACCGTTATAACCGTCAAATTTTGTATTGTAAACATAGGGCATGTGTGGTATCATTCTTCCGGATTTTCATCACTGATCATTTTCTTCATCAGCATTTTCAAAATTTGTAACGGTTTTAACGGCTTTTTCTCTATTTTTGCTTTTCTGTCTACACAAAAGCAAATTTCTGAAATCTGACTTTTGCAATGGCTTTCTGATCATCACCGCTTGAGTATATTAGAAAATGGGCACCGTCAGGCGACAGCAACCGTTAGAAACCGTTTTAATCATAAAGTTTCGTAATAACAACTTAGGGCATGTGTGATATCATTCTACCGGATTTTTATCATTTTCAAGATTTTTTTTTGAAAATTTGTAATGGTTTTAGACTCTTTTTACCTTCCTGTCTGGGTGGAAGCAAATTTTTGAATTCTGTTTTCTGCAATGGGTTTTTGGTCGGTAAACGTTTTTATTAGTTCAAGCTACGCACCAACGGGCAACAACAACCGTTAGAAACCGTTACAACGGTGAAAATTTAGCATCACATGGAAAACTATATTTTCAACAATTGTGTTTGTCCTGAAATTCAGAATTTGGACGAAAGTGATGTACATTACGAATGTTTTATTTTAACATTACCTTCACCATTTGCGCATATTGTTTTAACACAAATTACTTTGCTGAGATTAATCTAAATGAGCTTTCACATTTTTGCTGAATTTGCCTCTTTGCTAAATTTGTCAATGCTACATTTGCCAATCCTAATTTTCCTGCTTTTAAAACATCAATTTATTGTGTGTGCATTTTGTTTGTTGTATTGCGCGTTGCTACATGCTAAATTAATTAATTTATGCTTATCTATGCTTATCTTTGCTTTGCAGGTATTTCTTTGCTTTGCTTCTTGCTTCCTTGCACGGATATAGTTGTGTTGTATTTTGGTAGGTGGCAATATGGTTTGCAAAATTGGAGAACTTCTCTCTACAGAGAAGTGTGAAGGCGACTTGGTGCTTGGTTCTGAGTTAGATCGTTATCGTCTTGGGTACATTCAGAAGTACACAGGTAAAGACGATTTTCAATCTTTCGATTCCATCTGTCAACGGCATTTGAAAATACTAGGCAAGCACGTTGAAAAACAATACTGCGTTGATCCTCTGGGAAAGCATAAAGGTAAAGTGGCTGGCGAATTTTTCAACATTGCTAATTATAAGGATCTTCCAAAAGCATTTGGCGCTCCGGCGTATCGTCTAGGTGTAAGTTTTTGTAAAAACTGCATTCGCAATGTTCCTGAAGTCGAGGAGTCCACTCATGTGGAAGAAGCCATGGATGATTCTGGTGACACGTTTGACGATGAGGGAGTTTTTCACAAGGGAAATTTAAATATGATGAACGGTATTCGCCAGACCTTAGGACTACCTGAAATCGTATTTTTCAGGCACAACCGTCGGCAGAGAGAGAAAATGGTAAGGATCTCGGCAGATGAGATTAGAGATGCTGTATTGAGCATACATGGTTTGCCTAAACCTGAAGTTGACTCTTCTGGATTAGACGTGATTGTTGAATCGGTAAAGCCAAAAATTGGCGAATCTTCTGGTAAGGAAGTAGTTCAGGGGTTGTCGGTTGTTGCCAGTGGATTCTCGGTTAGTGATATGTCTCGTACGTTCGGCGTATCTCGTAGAACTGCTGAGAATGCAAAGAAGCTAAATGAAGAACCAGGAATTTTGACAGAACCTCCAAAGAAACGCGGAAGACCCTTGGATGATAATATTGTTCAAAAGGTTGTTGAGTTTTATTTGGATGACGAATATAGTAAGGTTTCCCCTAAAATGAAGTCAGTTGTCAAGGTTGTACACGCTGATGGTTCAACTACAAATGAATCGAAGCGCTTTTTACTGTACACAATTTCTGAATTGCATGCCAAGTTTTTAGAAAAATATCCCGATCTAAAAATTGGGCGCACGTCGTTTTCCTGCCTTCGTCCTTCTCATTGCCAGGTACTTTCCATTAAGCATCATGAAGTTTGTTGTTGTATTTACTGCGAGAACTTGGAACTTCTGTTTCAAGCTATTAAGGTAAAAAACATAGATTTTTTCTTAAATCTACTTGTGTGTCCGAGCAAGACAAAATCTTGTATGTATAGAAGGTGCATGAAATGTATTGAATATTCAGAGGCTTTCGTTTCCAAGGTTAATTCTCACATTCAAGAGAATATTCCAAATGCTTCAGAGGATGGCATAACATTTAAGCAGTGGGCACACGTAGACAGAGACATTATTGTTTCGCAACATCTTTCGGCTCCCGAGTTTTGCCAATACTTAGCAAAGGTTTGTTCTGATACTCTGAAGCATTATTACATCAATCATCAGCAGTTTGCGTACTTTAGAGATTTAAAGCAAAATTTGGGGATGGGTGAAGCAATTATTCAGTGTGACTTTGCTGAAAACTATTCAACTTTTTATGACAAGGAGATTCAAAAGGTATTTTTTGATAAGGAACAGGTTACTATCCATCCGTTTGTTATTCACATAAACACCTCTGGAACAGTTCAAACATTGAGTGCTGCTGTCGTTAGTGATGAGATGGCTCATAATACAAATACTTACTTCGCATTTCTAAAAGTTTTGTTGGGTTGGTTAAAAGAAACATACCCGTCTTTAAAACATGTTCACTATTTTACTGATGGCGCTGCGAGTCAGTACAAGAATTTTAAGCACTTCACAAATATTTTCCATCATGTATCTGACTTTTTTGGATTGACTGCTAGTCACAATTTCTTTGCTTCATGTCACGGTAAAAGTGCATGTGATGGTATCGGTGCTGTTTTGAAGCTTAAAGTTAGGAGGGCGGCCGTTGCCGGTATGACAATCCAGACACCACTGGAATTTTTTAGATATGTCTCAGAGAACGTTAAAAACGTTCAATGCTTCTTTGTGTCGGCTGAAGCCGTGGCAAACACTGTAGGGCAGACAGGTTTAGAGGAAAGGTACCTGGCTTCGAAAAAAATTCCACACATTCGGCAGGTTCATAGAGTAACTCCATCTGACGATGGTCATTCCTTACACATCTTTGAATTGTCCAATGATACTACTCCTTGTGGAATAATAAGGCTGTATGATGAAGTTGAAAGCTGCAATATTTCGGAAATTGAGATAGGTGATTGGGTTGCAGCAATTTATGAATTCGACAATAACTGGTATTATGGTCAAATTGTTGGTGTAGATTTGCACGAAGAGGATTTCGCTGTAAAATTTTTCAAGGATCCAGGCACATTTTCGAGTTTTTCAACTCTAGAACGCAGTTCTACGTTCGTGTCATTTCGGCACATCATTCAAAGAGTTCCTTCCCCTACAAAGAAAAATCGAAAATACTCTTTTCCGGATACCGTGAAAGTTTCGGTAGTCGAAAAATATAATCGTATGGGACAGTAAACTTTCTAGTCATGTTGGTGTTATTTCTGGTGATATTTTTACTTCTAGTCATTTTACGTGTCATTTTAAAAAGAATTATTGTATAGTTGTGGACCAAATTCTTGACTTCTCATGGTGGTGAATTTAGCTTTAGTGAGTTTTCATGGCAACTTCATATCAATCGGCGGGTAAACAAAGACACTGGTCAAAATATGGTCGTTGCACTTCAACCATCATTTTGCCCTTTTTGAACCAATTCTTGTGAAAATAGTGCCAATCGATTGCCCATAAGCAGTTTCTTAAGACACTTTCTCAGAATTTTAAAATTCGATTTTTACGCTCTCTACAGACTTTGAAAGAATAGCCTGTTCAGATACGCTCCCAAATTTGAGGAGTCTTCATTCCAGGGCCTATAGCAGCCTTAAAAATTGGAATTTTAAAATTTTGAGAAAGAACCTCAAAGAATAGCTCATTGGCTCTTGATTGACACCACTTTCATGAAAATCGATTGAAAACTAGCCCATACTGTCGGAACTTATAAAAACACCTAATTTCAATTGTCACAGTAATTCCAGCTTCTTTGGCAAGTTTTTCAATCGAGTTTCATGAAAGTAGTGTCAATCAAGAGTCAATGAGCTATTCTTTGAGGCTCTTTCTCAAAATTTTAAAATTCCAATTTTTAAGGCTGCTATAGGCCCTGGAATGAAGACTCCTCAAATTTGGGAGCGTATCTGAACAGGCTATTCTTTCAAAGTCTGTAGAGAGCGTAAAAATCGAATTTTAAAATTCTGAGAAAGTGTCTTAAGAAACTGCTTATGGGCAATCGATTGGCACTATTTTCACAAGAATTGGTTCAAAAAGGGCAAAATGATGGTTGAAGTGCAACGACCATATTTTGACCAGTGTCTTTGTTTACCCGCCGATTGATATGAAGTTGCCATGAAAACTCACTAAAGCTAAATTCACCACCTTGAGATAGTCCCTAGGTTGCCATGGGAGCATATGTCAATTCCTGACTCAATATTATATTTGAATTTATTTAAAAGTGGTCATTTGTTTTTAATTTTGGTTGTTATGCTTCGTTTTCTTCCTTGTCTATGTTTAAGTAAGTTTTGGTGGTGTTTACTAGTTTTCAATTTATCTCTTTAGTTGCTATTTTTTGACTTCTACATCGACTGAAAAGACTGGAGATGTTAAGGGAACTGGCAAGCGCACAAAAGAGTCAAGTGCGTTACCAAAACACAACGGCGGGTAACCGGCCCGCTACCCATAAATTCCGGGGGTCGGCATGCCAGGACCCAAAACCAAATCCCTTTTCTTATTTGGTCTTGCTCACTCGTGTAACGCTTTTTCCTTGTAGCTTAGATATATGGGTGGAGGTTGGGCGTCAGGTAGGGTGGGACCCGATTGAAGGCCGCCTCCTCGTGGCGGGTCCTGTAAACTGAAATGTGATTCCTATTAAATGGGATCACAGATCAGGCTAGGAGCCTTCATTTAGACTTGATATTCCTGCAGAAAAACGATATACCAAATCTTGGTAACGAAAGTCGTCAAATCCTGAATTTCAACACAAACGGACAAATTTCGAAAATATAGTTTTTTATCAATTTATGTTATATAGCACAAGTAATTGATAAATTAGCACTTTATTTCTTGAATATTCTTATTCTATATAATTATTTTAGTCCAATTTCTGAATTTCAGCCAAAACGGACAAATTTTGAAAATATAGTTTTTTATCAATTTATGTTATATAGCACAAGTAATTGATAAATTTGCACTTTATTTCTTGAATATTCGTATTCTATATACTTATTTTAGTCCAATTTCTGAATTTCAGCCAAAACGGACAAATTTTGAAAATATAGTTTTTTATCAATTTGTGTTATATAGCACAAGTAATTGATAAATTAGCACTTTAATTCTTGAATATTCGTATTCTATATAACTATTTTAGTCTAAATTCTGAATTTCAGCCAAAACGGACAAATTTTGAAAAAATTGTTTTTTATCAATTTGTGTTATATAGCACAAGTTATTGATACATTAGCACTTAATTCTTGAATATTCGTATTCTACATATTTATTTTAGTCTAAATTCTGAATTTCAGCCTAAACGGACAAATTTTCAAAATATAGTTTTTTATCAATTTATGTTATATAGCACAAGTTATTGATAAATTAACACTTTAATTTTTGAATATTCGTATTCTACATAATTAAATTAGTCTAAATTCTGAATTTCAGCCTAAACGGACAAATTCCGAAAATATAGTTTTTTATCAATTTATGTTATATAGCACAAGTTATTGATAAATAAACACTTCAATTCTTGAATATTCGTAATCTACATATTTATTTAAGTCTAAATTCTGAATTTCAGCTCATTCTGATGAATTTTTAATTTAGCTATTTCGCCACTTATTTACATCGGTTTGGGTGTATGACTCGTGCATTTGGTGGGAACGTGAAGTGGGAACGACCCCTCTGAGTTAATTGCTCACTTAATTGCTCCAACAATTAAGCGTCATAACTTCGGTGCGCGTGATTTAGCGAATTTCGTTCCAACGGGAAATTGTTCGTATGCGCCAGTTCTTCGAAATTCATGTGGTTTTTGGGTTGCTAAATCACGCGCACCACTTTAATCAGCAATTAAATTTAACACGTGGAGCAATTAAAAATTTTTAAATTTCCAAAAAAAAAATTTTTTGTTTGGTTCCGCTACCTGTCTACATCATTTTTGGTATAGGTTTCCACTACTAAATTGTAATACTTTTTGGTCTATTCCTGCTAATTGTTGTACTTCAATTAACTTTTAAATCGATATAACTCGAAAGGTTTTAGGTGGTTAGCGTGCAAAAAAAATATTATGCATCAGCGCAGTTAGCTGAATTTAATGGGATAGACAAGCCCGTTAATTCTTAAAATATTTTTTATGGGGTTGCTACTTTGGGATGAACAAAGCCGACAGTTTTCTAAACTTTGAGGTGTGGATAAACCCGTTTCCTCTTAATCTATGGCTTCTGTTGCTGCTCAGTATTCTCCTAATGCTAACTTTCGTGATTCGAACAACCAGTGTGGAAAGCAACATTAAAAAGTGTATGGACGTTTTGAGTACTCTGCTGGGCAATTCGTCACCCTGGTATTTTTCAAAAGTCAGAATCTTTATTATTTTCGAGGTGTTTGGACTATTTGTGAGCAATTTCTATGGAAATGGAATCACAAGTTTGCTTGTAGTTCCAACTGAGACAATTCCCTTCAGCACGCTAGCTGATATTTTGAATTCAGGATATAAAATTTTGGTTTTCCCTCGTTACGTCAAAACTTCTTTATTTCCCTCGGTTTAAAGAGAAGGGAATTTCTGCACTTTTTGAGAATGGTTTATACAAATAATACATTGTATGATGACATTGCGGAACAGGTTCTTAACAAAGGTATGGAAATTGCTGACGAGAATGTTCCAATACGCTACTGGATTTACGAGTATATACTGAGAAGAAAGTACACAAAGAAAAATTTAAAGTGTTACACACTCCCTGAGTATTTGTTACGATACCCTTATATCTACGCAATGTATACCACTAACAGATATTGGCTGGCCATCACATACTCAAAACTCGTGGAAAGCGGATTGACTGATTGGTAAATTGATTGGAGAAATACTGTGGATCTCCTAAGTTTTAATTCTGTGCACCCGAATGCTTATTCCAAAAAAATCGAAACAAAGAACGAACTAATTGATATAAAAAGCATTCTTCCAGTTGTTGTATGCCACATTTCCGGTATTTTTTTGAGTTTCGTAATATTTTTGTGTGAATTTAAAGGAAACCGGTTAGTTAGACTGGCAAGCGTATTGTGCTCACTGAGACAACCCTGCCACAAAACTAGTTACATCACTGTAAATTCAAACAAGCCAATCCTACCAAACCTCCAAAGGAATAAATATTATTTCCATTTCATTTTGTCATGCTTAAAAAAGCACAAGCTGTGCAAATCACCTAAAGTTGTGCCTGTGATGGGAAAAGTTGCAGATTTGGATGCTTAGAACTTTAATTATGAATGCGACAATAAAAGTTGGGGAGGTGCGTATTTGTGAGGGAAAGCATTTTTCTAATAATTTTTTTTCAGATAAAATGTTACTAAGGCTTACAGAATTGTGATGATTCCAAAAGATTTTCATATGCGAATTCAGAAGGAAAAACGGGCTAGAATACAAAATAAGGTAGAAAAAATCGTTTATTGTGATTTTGCATGCATAAACATATTCAAATATTTTTGTAATGCTTGTACGAAACCTGCTTATGGTAATTTTTTCATTTCTGAAAATAGAAGGAAAAATACTGTAA
>JAQIXW010001644.1:0-18358 GCA_034700685.1 Willowsia buskii | reverse complement strand
TTAATTCTCCACAAATAATGACTACGTCAACGACAAGGTTTTACATATCTCTCTAGGTATTATTCCTACACATGAATCTCTGCTAAACCCAAACATCTTGTTTTTATACGCATGCCGTTGGTTGTCGTCAATTTTTTTTCTTCAGGACTAGCCATGCATGCTTATCGTTTTTTTCTGAGGAGCAACCTTTAAAAAATGCATAAAAAATAGAATGTTTGAACGAATTTCCTCCTGCGATCAGAGATCTCTCTAGAATAGGAAGAGGACAAAAAGTAGCATTGCCATTGCACTTGTTAAGGAGAATATTTAGCTTTTATTTGAACGACACCATAAACTAAAGCATGAAACATTGGTTTTGTGTCGCTATTCATTCATTTATTCTTTTTAATTCTTCCCAATTGTCTGCTTCTATGCATAGTCATCATTATCATTTTTGTGTATAGATTTTTTTACTGTTTTTATGTTCATGTTCGTCACTCCATTCAGATTATAATAATGGACTATCCAACTTAAACTTATCATTATCATGATTAACTTCGTTTTAATTTTTGCAATGGCGCATCATCCACATACTTCATTCCACTATTTGCACTTTGGATCTTTCCTTCTGTGTTAATAAAACACACACACGACACAGCATCATCATCATCACATCATGCGATCTCTCAGCATTGTCGTCATCAGTTCAAACTCTTCAAACAAAAAAAAAGAAGCTGATAAACAAGTTTGTTTAATTCTGCATAAGCCCAGAGGAACGACAATGCCTAAAATATTTTAAAATGCTTTTTACTCTTATGCGTGTGTGGACTGGACTGTGGACACAAATTCATCATGCAAAAAAAATATATGTGTATAGACATCTCTAATGAATATATATGCTTAAGGAGGAGTATAGAAATTACTTTATAATAATTTATATTTTCCAACTGCTGTTGTTTCAGCGCACCATCATCCATGCAGTTCTACAACTCATATGAAATGTACATGTACGCGTGCATACTAAAAATCCAAGGTACATCTGCACCACTAAAAAATATACGACGATGGATGGATGACACGAAGGAATTTTGATCGGAGGTAGTAGCATATACGCTGCGCAAACAAGTAGTTTTCCAGCGAAGAGTGAGTACAACTTTTTTACAGAAGAATGATGATGAGGAGCGCGATAGGAAGCGAACTTCTCCAGAGGACTCATTCTCAGATTCGCTTCTATTCGAGCAACACGTGTGTACATTCTTGAATGCGGCGTTTAGTGAAGTGCACATATAAATTTGGTTGCTGGAGATATATATGAGCTAAAGTAAACCACCTGCTGAACTGATATACTTTGTAATAATTCGATATTATCGATTTTTTAAGAAGAGGACGTAAAAAAGTTTTTTAAGACGGTCGATACAAAATAGTGCGTGTGGGTGGAGGGAAAAAAAGTTTTTTTTTTGGTTTAAGAAGAAAATAAAAATTAGTTTGTGAAACTTATCATTATGACGGTTGGAGTAACCTTTCCTCCGGAGGAGTATTCAGCGCTGGAGCAAGAGCGATTGATCGAGTTTAGAGAAAAGTGTGCCGATTTGGAGTTGACGGAAGAGCAGGAGGCTGATGCGCAACTGATAAGATGGTTGAGAGCGAGGAATCTGGATGTGGATAAGGCACTTCATATGTTGAAGCTGTCGTTGGAGTGGAGGAGGGAGAACAAAGTGGAGGGGATTTTGGAGAGGGAGGATGTCCCCAAAGAGGTGCAGAGAATGACTCCGTATGCAAATCTTGGGGTGGACAGGGAAGGATATCCGATCATTCTTTTGCCGATGGGGCGTCACGATGGGAGAACGCTTTTGGAAACGCATGGTGCTGACACTTGTTTTAGATTTAATACGCTAAATTGTGAGAAGGTGATGCAGATGTTGAGGAGAGTGAGCAAAGAGCAGGGGAGGCAGGTCACTCAAATTGTGGAAATCATCGATCTCGAAGGATACAACTATAGACAGTTAACTAGCAAGCTGTGCAGGGATTTTATGATAAGGATGCAGACATCGTTGGATGCGAATTATCCGGAGTTGTTGCGCTACGCGATTGTTATCAATGCGCCGAAGATATTCCACATTATTTTTAATGTGTTGAAGCCATTCATTCCAAAGCAGACTTTGGAGAAGGTGGATATTTATGGGCCGGAACCTGAAAAGTGGAAGAAGGTTATCGCTGAGAGGTTCCCGTTGGAGTTGGTGCCCAGTCATTGGGGAGGGACGAGACAGGGGTCGGATGAGTTTTGCTCGAGGGATGATATCTGGGTGCAGGGACCTGTGCCCAAGAGCTTTTTCACACGTGAGCATTTACACATTTTGTTGCAACGAACGATCATTTGCCATTTTTGAATTGCAATTAAACTGGTAATTACTTAAATTTCAGATGGAACACTGAACCCCTCCGAAGACCTAGACGCCAACCTAACCCCCGCCACAATCAGCCCACGTGACACCCTCAAAATCTCCCTAAACGTCACAAAACCCGATAGCTCCATCACCTGGCGTTTCCGCTCCCACAACCACGACATCGGTTTCCAAATAGTTTACCAAAACGGAAATGTGATCCTCCCCTTCAGCCGAGTCCAGTCACAAAAGCATTTGCAGGAGGGATCTCATCCTTGCTCGAGATTAGGCACCTACACCATCATCTTCGATAACACATACAGTCTAGCCAGAACCAAAACAGTTTACTACAGCGTATCTGTGATTGAGCCAGAAGAGGAAGAAGAAGTCAACTCGAACTATGTCGAGCCCGAACTCATTTCGAGGGAGCTGTCCAGTCAGAGAATTACCAGCTCATCGGCAGCAGCAGCAGTTGCCTCAGCTTAGAGTAAACCTTTACGAGAATTTTTAATAGTAATTTATCTTCTATTTATGAAGTATTTTATCAGATCAGTAAATCCACGAAATATTTCCATTGAAAAATAATTATATTTTCTCAAAATGGAACAAATAATATGCTTTCAAATGAATGTACAATCAGCGTAAAACCAGAGACGCTATATCGTTCGTGTAATAAATGGTGTGGTAACTATATGGAATAAATACTGACCGTATTGTGATTTCGCAATGTTAATTATTTCTATGGGAACATTTTTTCGATTGTATGAAATTCAAGTGTAGATTTTTGAGAGGCTTTAAATGAATTACCTGTTTCACATGTTAAGATTTTACTCGGTATACCTGTTTGATCATGCAATAATGAATTCCAAACTTCCAATTGGATATAGACTATAGGTTAAATATTTACAATTACTGATTAGATTCCTTTGTTGCGGTTTGATTTTATCGAGTGTGAGTTAAATAACAAAAGATAAGTTGTTGTGATATAAGCAATTATTATGTAGAGAGATGTTACATGATTCATCCTCATTTCTTATTTATGCTACTTATTTTTTTTTCGACTGAATGTATGAATTTTTTCTGACATTTTGTTTAAAAATGTTTATCTTGAAATGAGTATTGTGTATTGACCATTAAATGTGATAATAATACAGAAAGATAAAATGAATTTGTGGGGTGATGTGATTTCTTCATTTTTTGGAATCCTTTCCTTTAACCGATGCATATCAAAATATGAAATATTATAATATGTACTTATGTGCATGTAATGATGTATCATTATCACATTTTATATTCGCTCTAATGGTGCATCTCTGGACTCGAAAGTTTAATTACCTGTGAACATGCGAACATTACGTGGCAAACCATCTGATACAAAAATGAAATCTGGACTCTGGAGACTGAAAAATATTTGAAGTGCAAAAAAGGTTAAGTAGACAATTGTCATTGGAAAGGACAATCCAGAGGAGAACCTCTGCTGGTTTTGCTGAAGTTGTGCAATATCTTGTACGACAGGTAAACTGATTTGGAATTAGTTTCCATTCTACTTTATATTAAAAAAGGAGATAAAAACCTCATTTGCCTGTCTGAGAAATTGAATCTACACAATTCTCACGAGATAACAGTCATGGTCCACCAACCAGAATCATATCCTCCTCTTTTTTTGCTATTTTGTATGTGGTCAGTTACCTGTTACATGATTCATTTCTTACATAGGTACATATAGATGGGAATCCATCTCTGTACAAAATATTTCAACATTTTTTATTACATTTATGCAAAAGTAATGCCCACTGACATCACACGTGATAAAAGAGGTGGACAGACGGAAACGAGTGATTATGAAACTTTAGCAGACATTTTTTGGAAATTAAATCATTTTTATTTTATTTTGATAGCTCCATTGTCCATACTTCAGTTAGGCTTCTTAGCAGTCCATCTAACAAAAAGTCATTCAAAATATTAAATTTTAATGAATGGCAGATTACGTCAATATTCGATTGTCTTTCTTTTAAAGATACTTTGCGTCATAAATAACTGTACATACATGCAAAAGTTCATGAGCAGAAGCGACGATTCCCTTCACCACGCAAAATTCATGGAGAGAAGCTTTCCGACACGGATCCATTTCCTTTTGACCAGCTATCTTGTTCGTGACATCGATACAAGCGTAGAAAAGGGAGGTCAATTTTGTATACAGTTCGGATGTCATGTTGCTTTTGAAAAAGTGCTGGACTTGTTCTCTGTCTAGAGTTCCGTCTTCTGCCATCTTGATCAAACAATCGGTTTATTGTACAGATTATCTTTTGAAATGAAATCAGTATAAAGCAATAGAACCCAAGAACCGACTTACAATTTTCTCAGCTTTGTACACACAGCCCGTAAAACACTGCAATCAACATATGCATAAATTTTTATCCATTAAAAATGTGAGAATATGAATAATTAATAAGACAAACTCACATTATCATCAAACTCAAAAGTCTCCAGAGACGCCCCCACAGGATAAGTTTCCACAACTTTGTTCTCATCAATCGGATTAGTTTTATTGCACTCGTCCCTCACCCTCGTCCTCATGTCTTCATTTTCGAACACAATCTCACAATCCTTAAACAACCCATCTTCATGATCATGATGCTCGTGTTCAATAGCAGCAGCTGCAAAACTGAATAAAGCGAGAAAAATGGGAACGAAACTAATTTTTATGAAGAAACTCCTGGAAACTTTTTTCCATCTGGAATGCACAGATCCCGAAACTATCGAGAGATGAGATGATTTTCTAGCCATTATTTTTCAATGTCAATGCCAACTAGCACATATTATTCTATAGCGCAGAGTTCCATGAGCAAGGATAAGTCTCTCGGTACTACCAAATTTTATCAATGGCCACATAATCTATTTTTACCAACTTTTTAAAATGATTGATGGATATTGTGAAAAAAAATTGCCAAAAATTACAGTTGTGCTTGACCCCATCAAGTTGGTAAACAGTAATCAATACTCAGAATTTTCATGGATTGCATGCGTATGATTAATAGTTAGCCGTATAATTTTCTATCATTATGATAAATTAACGGTGCAGATTCAATCACAGATAATTATTCTCCATTGAGGCATTTTTAAAGGTTATTTTTAATTTCAAAGAACCGACACTAGACTCCACACACAGTTTTCCAAATAGGAGAGATGGGATGTAAAAAAATGTATTTAAATTTTAACTTTTTGACGCCTACTCCCATCATCCTCCGAACTGACAGCGTCACTAATCCCCAAAACATATTTGAGATAGCAGATGTCAAGCTGTTCGAGAAAAAGAAACATGAGTAATGTGGTAGGCGCCTGTTTCGCATAGTATGGGAGGAAACCCCTCCAAAAGGCGAAAACTCCTTCGTTCCTCACCACCTTCACGACCACGTCCACAGATCCTTTGTACTCTTTCGCCTGCATATTTTGCAGTCTCGTCTTCACCAGATCTATCGGCATGCTGGCGATTGTTGTCACAAAACCGGAAATCAAACTTGCACAGCATTGGACGGGGATGTCATCCTCTCGAAAGTATTTCCAGTACCAGTACCTCTTCATTAAATATTCCTTCGCTTCCGAGTAGCTGACAAGCTGTGCCACATTTACAATCATGGCCCTCCCCATCGTAGGAACCGCCCCTCTCCACAAGGTGGTGATCCCCTCCTCCTTCCGGATTCTGTGGAGGGCATTGAAAATATTTCTATAATTTCTCCTCTTATATGGAGGAAGTCTACCGTCAGCAGTCATCCGGATTAAAGCGATATCTGAAGGAGTTCCCGCAAACGCGCCAACCAAACCGGCGAACATCCCGATCACAGTTTTTGTCACCAAATCTGGACGCTCGCCATTCGGACCGGAGAATAGTTCAAAGAGCCAAGCGTAAATACCGATGCGGGTGGTTGTGTAGGTGGCTTGTCTTAACAGACTGGCGGAGAGACCCACATAAATTGCGAACATTCCTTCGGTTTTTAGAAGATTTCGAAAAATTTCTGTTGCTGAGATTTTCGTCCGACCTTTTCTCCCTTCGTCGATTAACTGCATTCGGTTTTTTACCACGTCCATGGGATGGGTGACAAAGGTTGCGCCCATTCCAGACATACCGCCCATCACAGCTCTGACCCCTTTTGGCACTTCGGACGCCGTAGCTCTTGCGTCTGCCATTAAATCAAAAATATTTCGGGGCTTATTCATTTTTCTGAACGTAGAAAAAGGCCAGGCCAAATATGTCAAAATGTCAACAAACAAACAAATTTATTGAATTTTTCGAAATTCACAAAAAAATCTTAATCTATGGCAATTTTTAATGGTTGAAAAAAATTATTGATGATTAAAAATTAAAATTGTGAGATAATTTTTATCCAGTTGTATCATTCATCGTATGTCCATGACGCTTCCCATGATTCGTTGCACTCATCGCTTGTAACAGTACAATTTCCGTTGTAAACAGGAAACTGATGATTGATATGAAAAACTTGCGAGTTATTCGAAATGCTCCGAAAATTGTGACACCGACGGGATGACGATCAAGAAGTCTTTCCAAGCGGGTGGTCTGATGAAAAGTTAATACAAAAATTAATTTACCAAATGCAGTAGTTTTACTAATTTCCATGGGATCTACTATATGACTGTGTACAGCATCTGTAAAAATGGAATCCGGTGTTCGTTCCAAAGTTTCCACAATTTCCTCTGTAGAATGGTAAACTTGTGAGGAATAATAGGTGACTAGAACCACTCTCATAATAAATTGCACTGCGGATGTGTACGAGTAGATGCTCGTGTTTCCAGATGAATTTGGATTGTAAAGTAGCCAAAATATCTGGGAACAACAAATTAATTCTACTTCAGTTTTACATGCTTTTCAATGTAAACCGACGTTGCGTTATAAATTTTTGTAATTTTATTTTAATCACTCACCCGTTTAATGATTATATAAATGTTGCATCCATAACAAGCCAAAACCAAAGGAGCCACAACGGATGTCCACTCTTGCGACAATTTACACAAAATAACAATCTGACGCCGTATTAGACACCATGAACTATTCCATTGATACTGATGTTGTGAAATCGAATCTGTTTGCTGGACCACATTTCCTTCACTTCTTTGATTGCTCTGCTTTCCAATCGATTGCTGTAAATCATGCAGTGAATCCTGTCCTCTTCCTTCTCCGCCATCATCATCATCATTTTTACCAGTTTTTCTAGACGCTTCTGTGAAATATACCTTTTTTGATGGAATCGCTATTTGCCCCTCGCTAATTTCCAGCTCAGAAATAAACTTTTTAATGTGAATATTCATCTCTTTAAACTTGTGAGAAATTGCGCGACAAACGACAAGCAAAAAGATGTCTCCGAAATTCCAAGTGTAGGTAGCCATTTTCATGGAATATAGTAAGAAGATGCACATGCCGTCACTTAAATTTTCAGGTAAGTATTGGAATAATGCTGGGTTATTGGTTTTCAAAAGTGTTTGAAGTAATGAACCTCCGTCTTTAAAAAACCATTTACGTGCAATAGATATCTACCTCTTCACAGTGAAAGATTTTAACATTATTTTATGCTTAAGTCACTGAAATTTACCAATTTTCATCCGTTCATAATTGCAGACATCAAATAAAAGATTTTCTGCAATGCCAACTCCCAAAACCAGGATAGTGATTAGCACACAAAACTTTGGGAATCCTCTGTCCACAGTATGCAAGCATAGTTGGGTTGATGCACGTGACCAGTGTTCGAGAAGTCCGATGATCCTTTTAGAATTCCTCATGAAGTAAAAGTACCTGATTTTTTTTTATAAAAAAAACTCGTATTTCCAAAGAAACTACTTTTTTATTTTTGTTGCTAAAACTTTTCTTTAAAGTCTTACACAAAGACAACGGAAAGACGATAACTGGACAATTCCAGGTTTCCGACTTCCTCAAGGATTGCTGGAGAGGTTTCAATTTTCCGGATTGTGTATTCCAATTCAGCAAGGCATGCAGCAGATGCGATTGATGCGAGGATGAGAGTGTGGAGGGTAGTGAAACTCAACCAGCTAAAGAAATACATTGATACCGAATTTGATTGGCTGTAAGAATATTTTTTAAATATCAATTTCAATAGCTCGGTAATTTGTCTGAGTACCGGAATCCGAGTTTTATCCTCGGCTTAAACTCAAATTTACATGGTACTGATCCAATAACGCGACCCAGAAATAATACCCATTTGAAACATTCTTCCACGGGATCACTGTTAAAATCGTTGGAATAGTAGACTTGCACCATATTTGCTTGACCGTCCAAAAACCAATGGAAATTAATGGCAAATGATATGGAATTATAGCTAGGCACAAGAATAATGGTTGGCTCATTGTTTGCAGATAGGGTGGATGGAGAACAGTGCAAACATCAATTTTATGAAATTTAGTAATACCCAAATAAACATCAAAAATACACTTTGAAATATTTTAATCAAGTTGGTAAATATATGCACTTAATA
The DNA here is from genome assembly GCA_034700685.1 of Willowsia buskii. NCBI lineage: Eukaryota > Metazoa > Arthropoda > Collembola > Entomobryomorpha > Entomobryidae > Willowsia > Willowsia buskii. The sequence continues at coordinate 9,498 of JAQIXW010001644.1, read as the reverse complement.
ATGAATTTGTTTTTTAACTCGCATCTTTCCCCTGATGAGTAGCACTCATCGACTGCAACAACACAATTTCCGCAGTGAAAAGAAAAATTATGATAGAAATGAAAAATTTGCGAGTTATTTTAAAGGCTCCAAAAATTGTGACTCCAATAGGATGGCGGTCGAGTAGTGTTTCCAACCGGTGTACCTATCAATATGAATGATATCTTATTGAGATAAAATTTGACAGAATTTTTTTCTGATCATGATACCGTTTCTGAGAAGACAGAGTCCGAAGAACGTTCCAAAGTCTGAACGATATCTTCCGTTGAATGGTAAACCTGTGATGCATGGTACGTTACCAGTATGACCCTCAGAGTGAATTGAATAGCAGACACGTAAGAATACACGCTGGAGTCAATCGCAGATTTGGAATTGGACAAGAGGCCAAAAATCTGAAAAACAATGCACGTCACATGATGATTTATGATCCTCCACATTAGAATTTCAATTTATCATCGTCTACACACCCGCTTAATGATAAGATACATGTTGCACCCATAACAGAGTATGACCAAAGGGGCCACAAGATTGGTCCACTCATTTGACAATTCACACAGAATGAGAACCTTGTGACGAATTTCGCTCCATGATGATGTCATGCCCCTTGATGGCCTTTGACGAGAAGGTAACATGCTAGACACAGGTATATTCAGTGTTGATGTTGATTCGTACAAATATTTAGTCTGTTGAATGACCTTATTATCGATAACATGATGGGTGATGGAAGTTTCCTCGACAGAAGATTGTTTTACACTACTCATCTTATTTTTTGGTAAATCATTAGCATTGTATGTTTCATCTATTCGTGAGATACATACGGGATTAGATTCCGTTACCAGTTCTTGACACGGTTGTTCTTGACACATTTCATGTTCAACTATATATTCCCTGATTTTCTCATTCATTTGCTTAAATTTATGGGAAATGGCACGGCACACAAGAATCAAGAAAATGTCACCGAAATTCCAGGCGTACGTACCAACTTTCATCGTATACAGTAGAAACAAGGCAACACAAGTATTTCTCTTGAAGAGCACGTACTCAGGTACTTCCCGATTACCAACTGTTAGCATCTTTTCCAGTAGCGAGGTCCCCTCTACATGTGGAAACATTTTTGATGAATGCATGCACTCATAAAATAGACAAATTAAAACTTACCAATGTCACTCCCTGTGTAAAAATCAAACAAAATATTTTCTGTGACACCAATCCCCAGAATGAAAATCGTGATTAGTATGCAAAACTTTGGAAATCCTCTGTCAACGCCGGGCAACCTAAGATGTCCACATGTCTGAGACCAGCGGTCCAGCAGTTGTAGGATGGTTCTTGCGTTTTTCAAAAAGTAGACGTACCTGCAAAAATAATGAGGCATATGACAGGAATACTTTTACGCAGAAGAAGAATCTAAATAAATAAGCAGAGTCATGTTCATGTTCTCACACGAAAACTAGAGAAAACCGAAAATTCAACTTTTCCAAATTCCCAAACTCTTTCAAACTGGCAGAAGTTTCATGCATTCTTTGAAAAATCGCAATGAGTTGAACCACCAGTCTAGCAAATGCGATTAGTGTGAGTGTGATTAAATGCAGAACGGAAATACTACAGAGCCTATAAAGCAAGAACGTCATAAATTCATAAATATTAAATGATTTAAATAATTAATTGTCTTGAGTTCCAAAATAGTGCCTTACAAAAAACGTAGTCTGATTTTTGGCTTAAACTGAAATGTGTATGGAGCAACCCCAATAATACGACCAAGAAATAAGATCCATTTTAGGCAATCTTCCACCGGATCGTTAGGATGTACCATTTTACCCCAAATAGAGAATTTAGAACGATTTGTTTAATTTAGGTATGATGATGCATGATGGATGACCAATGTCAGGCAGAAGGTCATGATATTAATTCGTTTGCATGAAGTTCACGTGAAAAAGTGAAGAAAATAAAGTAAATTTAAGCTCTTTAATTTTTTAGAGAGCTAAATGACGAAATATCAATTTGCCAATTTAAATAGACAAACAACTTCATGTTTATTTTACTTTGCTATATAAATAGATCCGAGCAAGCGGAAGTCGCAACAGCGGTAGCAGTGGCGTTATGTTTCCCTCCACCCATAACTTTAATACACTCATTTTTAGCAGCAATGGACTGTAACAAGACAATTTCTGTGGTGAAAACGAAGCTGACGATAGACACAAAAAAGCACCGAGTTACACGAAAACTACCAAAAAGGGAGACGCCCAAAGGACGTCGATTTAGCATTCGTTCCAAGCGATCAGTCTGAAAGGTTAAAAATGAACGCGTCAAGCACAAGATTTAAAAATTATCTCTCACAACCATTTAAAATTCTTCTTACATGTAATACGGAATACAAATGATTAGGACATCTTTCCAACGTTCTGGAAATGGGTTCCATGGAATGGTGCACTTGAGATGCGTAAAAAGTGACTAAAACCACTCTCAGTATGTACTGACCAAGGGCTAAGCTTGTGTAAACGGATTTTTCTGTGGTTCGGAATTTACCGTTGAGAATTAACAGTAACTGTAGGTCAAACAATTAGAAACTGACATATTTTTGCAAAATTAAATTTAGACCTATTAATTAATTTTATAGGCAATTCCCATTTAACTACTCACATTTAATATCGTAAACGAAACGTTACACCCATAACACAGCACCACAAGCGGGCCCACATAATCAGTGACCACTTTAACGGCATCACAAAGCACAAGAAAATTATCCCGTATCTGAGCCCAATTCACTTCAAAATCCTTAGGACCTTTGAGTCTCCTTACATGAAAGATGAAAGAAGCTGCGTGAAAATGTCGATTCTCCTCCTTTATAGTAGCAGTCAAATAATCGTTAAATAGCTTGATCTGATGAGTTACAATTTTGCACAAGACTATCAACAGCAGATCCCCATAACTCCATCCAGAGTTTGTCACTTTTGAGGAGAGAATGAAGAAAATGGAGGTTATCGGATTGTATGGAATGTGTTGCGCTAGGGTGTCCCCTATTTTCCAGTGATACATTTCCAGAATACTCATGTTTCCATAGCGACGTTCTGGAAAGATTTAATTGTTTGATGCAAGATTTTCTAAATATTTATGCTATTTAATATAAAATGTACTTACCTCGTGGTCGGAAATACTGGAAATCGTAAAACAAATTTTCAACAAAGCCGATTCCCATAATTGGCACCGCTATCACGAAGCATAACGTGCAATCGAAACTTTTGAGAGTTTGGATCCCAGGGAAAAGGAAATATTGGCGATTTAAGCGATTCGCTAAAGTGTAGAATTTATGGAGCACTCGTATGAATTTTTTAGATGTTACCAAAAAGTAGAAATATCTGAAATTATCAAAGACAAGCATAAATATTATGGGGCCAGCATATCACAGCCATTCTGGAGCTATGGAAATATGGAAGCTTACTGAATAAACACAGATAATCTGTAAACTGCAAAAATAGGCAATTGTATTTTCGGTTTATCTTTGTGGTAGTCATTAAAGGCTAGCATATAGAGAAGAGGTACGCAGTAAATGAAAGATGCTACAGTCAAGATAAGCGAATATAGCAAGGATAACATGCTAAATAGCTGATCTTTGAAGGAAACATTGCTTTGATGGCGGTGGGTCAAATTACGGAAATAAGGAATCAAGCCGAATATACGGCCCATTGTGAGGAAGAAGCTTAGACATTGTACACTGTCGTGGTAGAACGATGAAAACATTCTGACTTTCACCATCCCTGACCAACTCAAATTGGTAGAAAGAGAAAGATATAAAAGGCTTTTACGTAAAAGAAAACTAGATAATGATATGGACATTGGATTAAAGAAAGTTAGGCTTTTAATATATCATCAGATAATTTGTCAAAGTAGACATGTCAAAGGACCATAACCTGTATTTATGTCAGTGACGATAAGACGGCCAGTTTATTTTGTACTTTTTATTCAATTGGGAAAATCATCTTTCCTTTTAGTCTTATATTCTCAACCGGTTTTATCTGGAATGTTCTGAATAATAGTTAAATTAAATATGCCAAACATAAGTTTGTTTTGTATCAAGAGCTTTGCAAAGAAGTCTGTTTCTAGTTTTCTTTTTTAGGTTTCGATAACAATATAATAATAATAATAATAAGTGATGCGATATGGGAAAAAACCAAAAGCACAACAAATTTAAAGTAACAAGAGACCTCCCAAATAGATTATTTATTGAATTAAACGATTTCCACAAAGCATAAACATATTAATCCACTACGTTTTCTCTTAAACAGAATTTTTTTACTACGTATATAAACACTTATAAATAAGTTCATAATATTTCTCTCAGCTCATTTATTGTGTTGTGTACACAAACTTAAATTATTTAACCATTTATTCTCTCCAAAACATTTTTTTCTTCTGTAATAGTCTTTGATCATGTGTAACTATGACTATCGTGAGGACACGACGATGCACAATTTATATTTTTATTAGAGTATGTAACGTTACTCTACACTTAAAGTTTAAACGGGGGGTAAATTTTTTATGTATTTTTTAATATATTTTTTTTTGTGGGGAAATAGAATATATAATTTGAAAATTAAAATGTGTGTAAACCTACACAGTAACTAACTAAAAGTATATATTTTTAAACAACCGTGACCTCGTAAAGTTTTTTTCTTTAAAAGTTGCGACTAGATCACGACGGTGTCGGGAGCTCCATTATACACGATGCTCGTGTTGTTTTCCAAGGGGGTAAATTTTTTAAAGGACCAAACAGAGTTTTTCTTTTTGAAATGCAATAGTATTTAAATGCACGTGGTTCATAATGCTATTTTCGACTTAGGTACAAATTCTGGCACATTAGGATTGAGCGTTTCTACACCGGCGCCTGGAGTGTTGTTGTTGTTGTTTATGCACTTTTTCTGCTGGGGGATGGGTTGTGGGGGGGAGGAAGACGGTTTGTGGGTCGGGGAGTTGTCGAGAATTGGCCACTTTTCTGGGTTGGATTTTGTGCGGACACTTTGCATGTCTTGTCTCAGCTCGAGGGTTTCTGATGTTTGGATCGCGGTTATTACTGTTGCGTAGTCTTGGGTCATTTGCTTCACGCGGGGGAACGTTGCGAGGAGGTGGACTGGGAGGTAGCCCCTCTTGTCCATCTTGCGGCGGAGGTAAAAGTCCTTTGCTAAGTTTTCTTCGCTGAAGTAGTACTCACTGTTGGTTAATTTAATTGTTTAGAATTAATTCTTTGCGTAATTTGTGAATAATTAATTAATTTGATCACAATCTCAACTTACATTTGAGTGCGCACAAGATCAGTGAGCACGTTCATATCCCCTCCATTCTGAAACGGCACTTGACTCGGAGCCGGCTGCTGTGCAGTAGCGACAACAATAGGAACTCCTCCAACAACCTCAGTACCCGGTTCCACTATAACTCCCGCTGGGGGTGTAAACGGAGTCGGGAAATATCCGTTTGTCACGTACGGCATTATGAAATCACTGACTGCTGGGTACATTGGCGTAAGCGTTGTAAAGTCGGGTGGGAAGTCTTGGTAGTCTGCTGGCGGGTTAGTGGGCGACGTTATGATCTCGTATGCTGCGTGGTGGTGAGGTGGGTGCGAGCCGTTCATCATCGAGTGGTTGTTTAGCGAGAGGGTGGAGTTTGAGCGGTGCTGGTTCGAGTGGTGGCGGCGGGAACGGTTCGAGTTTTGTGGGGGGCCTCGGGGGCCCATTTGGGTTGAGCGGTGGTGCGGGTTGCGTGATGCATTGTAGCGGGGGTTGTAGTCTGGAGGGACAATTGATTCTTAATTATTTGATAAAACTTGTCATTTACCTAAATTATCAAGATTGTAATTTAATTTACCTGAGTAATCGCTCCCCCCATTAACAGCCATATTCTCCTTCCCCTTTGCACGTTGATATCCACTGTGGTAGTGAGGGTGGTACTTGCTGTGCCTCCCCTTTCCAGACTTTTTATGCTCGGGCGGTGGGTTGTCCCCTGGTGCTCCACCCTGGGATGTCATGTCGAGTGGGACCCACTTCTGTTTGCTGCCCTTTCTCTGCCTGCTCGATGAGTTCACATCGTCCTCGTTATCACTTGAGCTCGTCGTCTCTGTTTGGTTCTGTTGTGGAGGGGGCGACGCTGCGTCCTTTTGGACTGAGTCTTGGCGCTGGTGCGGTTGTTCCTGGGGGGCTGTTAAATGTCACACACACACAATTAGTACAAGAATTCCAGAAAAATAAATTTAAAAAAATGACTCCCAACTCACCCTCGCATGACTTGACCTCCAGCTCCTTCCCTCCATGACTATCAACGGCATCCTCCCCCTTCTCCCCAGTCGACTCCTCATCCCCACTGCTGCTAAGCTTCTTATCCCGTGACGCTACTTCCCCAAGAGTTGGCCAGTCATCCGTACCGTTATCGTTCGTTAGTACCTTCATGAGCACACTGCTGCGACTAGGTATTTTGCGACCTGCGGACGCTGAAGCTGAGTAAGAGCCGCGACCTCTGCCTGGGCGGAATCCGTTTGACATCTCGCGAACGTATACGCTCGGGGGTGGTTCGTCCTTTGGAAGCTCTGTGTGTGTGCGGGGGGCTTCTTTCTTCGATACAGCTTCGCTGAACGATGTTGGGGACTGTGGGGGATTTTTCTGGGGGTTCTCCTTTCTCTGGGGATTCTGTTTCGGTTTCTGCGTCGGGGGTGGCTGCTCTGCGAGAGGCTGCTTCTTTTCGCTTATCGCCTCGCCGACGCCTGGAAATCCGTTTAAGGCCACGTTACTAGGTAATCCGTTACTTCCTGTTATCACCTGCGCTGCATTCCTGTTCGCCACCCAGGGGTTCACCTTTGGTGCGGGGGCGTCCACATACTCGACCGCTGCTGTTGAGCTCCCCTCATTTGACTCTATGTCTGCTGCTGACGTTTTCCTGTCTGTAGAGTCGAGAGTCTCCTCACTCGTGAGGCTCGACGTGTCTGGGATGCTTGAGCTCGTGCTTGGACCTGTCCCGCTGAGGGACTCTTGCTTTGGCTTCATGACCATCAGGATCTGTCTGTTCGTCAGACGACCTGGGGTCTCTTGGTCGTTTGATTGGTCGGAGAGTGAGATTTGGTGGTGATTAGGTAGCACCACAGATTCCGTCTGCGTTGACTTCTGTGTCTGCTGTTGTTGGGGGGCGCTGCTGCCGCACGCTACAACTAAAGAGAATGATCTACCCGATGGGGTCGGCAGGACTGTGGGCTGTTGCTGCTGTGGAGGTGGTGGTGGTGATGTTGGAAGTGACCTCTGCGATGTTTGTGTTGGGTTGGGTCCAGTCTTGTGTATATTTTCCTTGTCCTGCTTGTGCGACTTGTCTCTCCTCCTGTAACCCTTTTGGTCTCCGCCACCTCTGTCTCTGTACTTTCTCCTCCTACCCTGGTATGAAGCGTTGTGGTGCTCTTCCTCTGTCTGCTCGTGTGATTGTCTCTGTTTCCTCTGGGATTCTGCTGAGGTTTGAGTCTGGTGGCTCTTCTTTCTGTTCACGACTAGCACGAAATCTGAGTCGTCCTCGACGGGTTGCTCTCGTTCGCTTTGGCGTTCTTCTGGTTTTGATGGTTGTTGACGCTGGGGTGGGGGTTGCGCTGTGCTTTCTCGGGACATTTTTTTATTCTTCAACCCTTTCGTTTAGTGTAGTGCAAAGTTTTTTTTATACTGTTCAGTCTATAGAGTGCACTTTGCGGAGGGGGATGATGGGGGAAAGTGAGTAGTGGTACTTTTCAGGTACTATAATCTACAGTGTGTGAGGTGTGTGTACGTGTCAGTCGGGTAAATCACGGAATATTTTCTTATAGCACGACTGTCATGCGGATAACATGCTCTTCGTTGTGGTTAGTTGGTGAACACAGGTGTGTTGAGAGAGGCGATAATTCTTGTCAGCAGTTTGATCTACTGAGTAGCTCGGACTCCTCCATAATTTCTTGGCGGGGGGAATAATCGATGGTCTGGAATTGAAATTAGAATAACGGATTGTTAGGTTAATTGATTCATACGCATGCTTGTTTGGTACTTGGAAGGAAGCTTTACATGTAATTTAATGAGCGTGTTTTCAGAATATCAAGAAGACAATAGTCGATGCTTCTATAATGTGTGCTTTTGAAATTAACTTAACATAATGATAAGCTCCACCCTTACTCGGAATGAATGATTGGCACAAATTGTCGATACATACCAGTAGTCAGATGTATGCAAAGACAAACGATGATGGATGAGCGCAAAGATGTGATCACCAAGGTTTCGAATGGAAGCATTTTCAAAACTAATACATTTTCATTTGTTGCGATTTCAAAATGTAAACAAATTATATTTAGATACTGAACGACTAACGTTGTTGCCAACAGTTGAAGAAACGTCGACTTGACTTGGAATTCAGTTATCTTTAAAATTCAACTTTAATACGTTTATAAAAGTAGTGAACTCTAACATCTGTTTTTTGTTGATAAGTACCAGTGCTTTCACTCCCACATCATTTCCCCTCAGAACCTAAGCCACTTCCGATTAACCCATCAGTTCAGCAGTTCCATCAACAAAATCAGGTGAGTAATTTAAATACTGAATACCTACCACCGCATAAATTAAGTAGGTACCCCCACTCACAGGACTCACATGTCCATCTGCTACTCATCATCATCAAAACAAAACTCAGGTGCCCGACCATCAACAACTACCAAATTATGCTTCCGAACAAACAAGCCTCTCTCTAAAAACCCATTAAGAAAAAATACCCCCTACCCGCGTGCTACCTTCTTCCCATCCACAACCAAAACACACCAAAAAGCCGGCTTTTCAATACATTCACAAAAGCACTCATCATCATCACCCACCTTTAATTCTTAAAGCACCTCCATTCCTCCAGCACTTAACTATACTTTTAAAATCACTTTCAAGAACAAACGTTCCTCAAAAAAAATTAATCAACAAGTTTTAAAAACCGAGATCCCTAAAGAACCAAATCTTTTCACTCGTTTCTTCTCCTCCTACCGCCAAAAAACCCCAAAAACTTAAATGCACTTTCCACCAAAAAATATTTCTTGTCCAAAAAAACGATAAAAAAACTATCGTTAAAAAACCCCACCAAAATGAAAGAAAAACAGGAGAAAAATCACAAATTATTGGAAGAAATTTAGCAGAAGTGGTTTTGGTTTTTGGTTCATCAGCAGCAAGAAGAAGAGTAGTCAATACACTCGTGAAAAAAAGCACACACACACGACGACGGTGTGGTGAGTGCAGAGAGAAGAGTAGAGCGAATTTGGAGAAGAAGCATGCACGCTTTTTCCTAGTGCATTTTCAATGGGGGAACTCAAGTCAATAATGGCAGCAGGCTGTACTCTACTCTCTTCTCTCTCGTTCTCCTTCTCATCATCATCATCATCATCATCATCTTTTCTTCTCATCGCCGTCGTCTCTATGGTGGAGCTGCGTGCGTGCATGTGTTTTA
>JAQIXW010001643.1:0-18364 GCA_034700685.1 Willowsia buskii | reverse complement strand
ATTCAAAAGAGTCGCTATTTTGTACGCCATTGGAACAATTCCTGCAATCCTGAGAACTATACTCTACGATGGATTCAGCGAGTGGAATGCAAAGGGTCTTCTCCTTCAGCAAGGAACTGACTTCAAATACGACTGGAACACTTGGACAACTGGAAACTCACAAAACACGACTGAGTTTTATATTCAGTCCGAAAATGAGGCAGCTTACTCGACACACTTGTGCGGAATAATTGATATCCTGATGAGCCTTTCGCAAAAGATGATGGTGGACGCTGTGAGGAATCTTATAATAGTAGTTGCCCTGGTGAATGATGAGATTGTTCAGAGATTTGGAAAAACAGCAGAAACATGTCTACTTTCTATGCTGCCATTTATGAGCAACATACGACTAGATCTCAAGTGCTGGCAACGGTACCGTGACGCAAAGGCAAAGAACAGCATCACAAATGACATATTTGAACAGATGTTGATAATCAATCATGGAAATAACACCATCATTCTGACATTCATTCTTGTCTTATGCCTCAAAAAACAAGTGAACTGGTTCCAAGTATTCTTCTATGCATGCCAAACGGGGAAAGCACTGATTGCCTACTACATTGCGAGACGAACATTTGTACAGGTATTGAATTTTGAAATTAAACAAATTTTTGTAAAATATGATAATGTAAATATACTATTTGACGACACCCATTTTAGAACAAAACTACTCAGAAATGGATCAAAACTTGCCATGGTCAGGAATTTAAAGTGGGAACAGTTCCATATTCCAGAGAATTGATGCTACTTGAACTCAAGGAGGAACCACTGGGCTTAGGAAATGACCATTTTCTAATTAATGATGCTTTCTTGTACAAGGTAACAAGCTATGTGCTTCGTTTTAAATGACTTCAGTACTGAAAATTATATCAACTGCCAGACACAAATTTTTGATCTGTTTGATTCGATAAATGTGATTTCTAGTTGGTTGCTACTGCATTTTCAATCCTGGGACTGCTTTTATCTTCGAATTATCTTGACGACTAAGAAATAGGACCGAACAAATTGCTGTATGAAATTCGCCATAGTGTAATGTACCACATAATTTAGAATTTACGAAGGAAGGAAGGACAAAAAATTTTGTGTTAAGGTGGTACTGAAATCAAGAAAAGTAGTTTTGACATTGAATGTTTATAAATTATGACTAATCAGAAACTAACTGATAGCTTCTGCATGTAATGGTGGAGATTAAGAATCAGGTTCTTAAAGAATATTGCATTTATAGGAATAAGAATATTGCGTTTTGTGGTACGGTGAGCATGCAATTCTGTACTATTATCCTATGGAATGACATTAATTCTTTTATCATAATCGATGTGAAATAATCAAATAAAGCAACTGCAACTTGTATTGTATTACTTGGATTTATGATTCTGTCAAACTGTTTTAGCAAGTATAATACTTGAAATATTTTACCAGAAATTTTATTAAAAATATATAGCTATAGTTCAATGTACAATATGTTTTTAGCTGTTGCAAGTTAAGATAAAACCTCTTAAATGTAAAATACTACTCTAAATATTGTTGTAGTCTGAAGTTTTAGATCGTACTTTCACTTTAAGAAAATTTTAGGTGGTGAAAGTTTTTAATCCAATACTTGCATTTGTTTTAGCTCTAAAAAACCAACATTGTCAAAATAGTTTTCCTAATTAACAGATTGTAGTTATAGATCCATTAATGAAAAACATGAAATGAATGTTATTGAATGAAAAATAACAAATAATAGAATACATTCTAAATATGATTATTTCCTAAAGTTTAAGCGTGATAATATACAGACTTAAATTGTAAAGGTAAAAATTATCAGTTTTGAGATTTTATGAGATGTGATAATGCATTTGTTATGTGGTTCGACATCTTCCTTTTGGGGCTGTTATTAACTTATATAATAATGACAATGTAAAGATGTTCCGTTTTTTATTTATTATAAACATAAATATTTGCAAAGGACATAATCCATAACAATAATAATAATAATGAGTGTAATTTGTACAATGACACGTAGTTGAATTAATAAGAAAGGTAAATTTTATTTAATGACTAGTACTTTAATTTGTCTCTTATGATTAGGGTTGAAGCAAGTTAATTCTTAAGAAACTAAGTTTCAAAATAAGGTTTAACATTTTTGGAATTAATTATAACATAATCTTTGCATTTGCTTACGGCAAAGTTATGCCAGGGGCATCAATTTTCAATAGTTAGTAAGATTGTTGCACGTGATATGGTATACAAACTTAAAAATAAGAATTTTACAGCGAAATCTAACAAAATTGATAATAGATGTAATGAAACACAGGGGTTTTTAAGTGGAAGAATTTATTTGTGAATTCCAAGCTTTCAATAGCTGCTACATTCTTCATCAGGGCAAGCAATTAATAGGAAATAGAAAAATCTTGAGAACACTGCTTTACATTACAGGAAGAAAAAAATAGCAATTGATAATAATAATATTGTAGCTAATGATTTTAAATAAGTAAGTGAAAGTGCAAATAGGCATTACTGTGCATGTACATATAAATATATTAGGTGAATCATCGATTCTATTGGTGTTTCTCAATACTAAAATTGATAGATCTAAAAATGTCATAAAAATTCGGTGAACTGCTTGTTTGGCTCTAACGCGTTGAAGCTGTAAGATTAGCATGTAATTTATTTACTGACATCAAGACTTATGCTGTTAGAATGTAAACTTAATGAACAAAATGTAGACAACCTTAATTTATTTAGAACTAATTTACCACTACTTTTATTTTATGTCCAACTATTGTGTTGATTTGTGTCTCTAGTCATTATTAAAATCAATACAATTAAATTATTTACTAATGTAATCTTAATCTTAATTAATCTTTTGTTTAAGAAAATGGTGTCATTACTTTTTGGCGTTTGTCACTTTTGCATAGTGAATACAATGACGTATTTACAATGCCGTCAGAGACTCATAATAATTTTTGCTGTTTCAAGATGATATGATACCATTCATCTTTACCTGTGCAATATTTTGAGAACAATGTGCATTTGAGTTCACTGCTTGAGAGATCTAGCGAAATTATATATTTACCAGAGACCATCTCGATTGACTGTTTACTGTCAGCCATGAAAGTATTTTCTTACGTCCTGCTCATTTTTGCGGTACTGGCAATGGCACTTTTGGTTAGTAAATTTCAAACCTTAAACAACTAATTGGATAGGAACACTCATAATTTTTTGTTACTTTAGCTCTAACTTACTACTACATACTCTCATAGGTGCCGGTAGAAGCTGGTATAAAAGCTAGTCCTTATTCTCGGGACGCTGGAAGATAGCAGCTTGTTGATTTAAATCCAGTTTTCAGATGTCAGTCCTTCCTTCCAATCACCAACTGCTGACGACGGTTTAAATTTTTCTCATCTCTCGGATTTCAAATTACAAATTACGTTTCTACAAATTAATTTTAATGATTGGAGCTCTCCATCGTTTATTCCAAATATCACTGTTTATCAATCGAGTTCTCAGTTATTCTTGGAATCAGGGATATTTTTCTGATACCAATCCACTTGTAAATTCTAATCTAGTAGATCGCAAATTAAAAATATAGCCACTGAATATTTTCTTTATCCTGTGAAGTACATACTCGTTCTTTGGGTTTCTTTTATTTTGTTGCGAAAGGAAAGCATAACTAAACATGAATTATTATCCTATCAGCAGATCCATGTGCTTTCTCAAATTTCATTCTATAAAAAATCACAGACCACATACGCTACAAATATTTTTCAGATATTTTGTTAAATGCTGAATATAAATCAGCAAACATATGTACATATAACTTTTGGCATCAGTCATGAGTGAGTTCAACTTTGTGCTTTTGGGTTTGCTGCATGATACTGCCTTTCCTTCTGTGAGCCAAGCATAGCAGGAAAGGTTTCATGGTATAAAAACAAAGTGCGGACGTACCAGACAACCTTGAACGGTTCTTTTTCAACTCAGTCAGTTCACGAGTCATATTGGTATGTATTTACAATGTTCCATGTCTACTCGTGACAGATGCACTTGCCGTCTTCAGGAAGACATAAACATCAAACAAAATTTCGATGTTTTTTTTTGCTTCTTTTGTCATTTTCTAAAGAGAATAATCTTAAGGTTGGGGAAAATGTCGATTAGGGTGACGATGACACTAAACTTGTTATTGCACATCAAATGTAGGCTATTTTTCATTTATTGCCAAACGCTCATCTAATCTCTCCAATAAAGTAGGAACATTATTGCAAATCGCTTGCTAAGCAGATAGTTTTCTCTTGCTTCCCACAAAATGGGATTTATGCTCTTATTAAATACGTTTATAAACAAATGATATACATTCTTTAATTTTATTTCAGAATTATAGCAGTCAAGCACGATCATAAATACTTTCTTTCGAATTCTGCTTAGTCTTCAACTAAAGCACTTAACGAGTAAATGGCAGGAGAATTTTTGAGATTCTGCACATACACATGATTTTCATTTATTTAAATTACATCAATTTTCAAAAAGTTGCATTTGGTTAGGATATGCTAAATCCCGCTATATGTTAAATGTAGTAATGAAGGAATCAAGAGTTATAATCATAAAATTTAATGCAGTTTTTAATTTCCTGAAAAAAGTGTCAGTAGAAAAGTAATCAATGGTATTTTATGACCCTGTAGAAAGCGATCCTTTTAAACCTAACATATCTGCTTAGGTATGTTACAACAATGTAATCGCAATAACATGTGCTTTATGGCACGATACTTTAAACTAAAACCAATTCTTCGCAAACCTTTGCTTCTAATTACTATAGTAGCTTATGTGTCATAACAACCAAAAAGATTTTTTTCAGATCTGTCAGTCTTCACTACTTTTTAAGTCGTCACAAGTCACAACCTTCCCAACATAACGAATACAATCAAAAAATATAGTTTGTCAGAGACGCATAATCAATGAATTATTTTTCAATACAAAGCAACTCATCAACCTATATATTTTCCATAAATATATAATCTTTTTTTCACCATTCACCTTCATTCTCGTCGACTGCTTTCTCTTCTGTGAGCTAAGCACGGCAGGAAAATGCTATGTTGTAGAAACATAGGGTGCGGATGCACCCGACAACATAGAACGGATCTTTTTCGACTCAGATTGGAACCCATGTTCTTGTATTCATACCTTAAAACTGCTTTTACTTTGTTGCATATTGCTCATGTCTACTCGTAACATACAGATCCTCGTAGTCGTAGTACACTCCACTCACAAAATTACAACAAAATGCATTTATGAAATGTGTCAAACTAGAAATTAGCGAGTAATCTATTTAAATCTGCACAAACATTGTAGGGCAGACGTACAAGAAAAAGTTTAGCGGCTCTTTTTTATCTCATAGTCAGACCCGTACTCAGACTGGTAGCAAAGAATGAGTGTGGGCGGGTGTTGGTGTGTAATGGGGTGTGGGTTTTAGTGACTCCCCTAAAATCCAGCCGTACAATGTATCCACTGATGTTAGAATAATTTAATTGCTAAAATGTGCGTAACACCGCGACTCTAGTTATGCAAAAACCCACATTTCCATTTACCTTGTGTCTTATTATGTATTGTATAGTTTTATGAGTCTAGACGTTATCAAAAAATTGTAATAAAATGCTGTTGTTTCTGCACAATGAGTACAATGATGAATAATGTCGTCAGAGACTCCAAATAGTTTTTCCTGGTTTAAGATAAAATGATGCACATTGTCTTTACTTGTGGAATATTAATAGCAGAATATGCTTGTTTGCGTTCGAGTTCTATGTTCCAGAAATCTATGCTAATAATTTACCAGAGACAGTCTTAATTGACTGCCTGAAATGCTATAGCTTTCACATCTTACCTTCTTTCCCAGGTGCCGACAAAAGCCGGAGGTGTAAGAGCTGGAGCTCATACACGGGACGGTTGAAAATGAAAACTTGCAAATGGAGAACCAATTCCTAATTCCCGATCCGATCAATGACCAATTGCTGGCAACTGTTTATTTTTTCAACACCATTTCACACATTATTTTAGCCGATTTGAAACGGCATTCATTTCCCCCAAAAATCATTATTTATTATTCAAGATTTCCATTGTTTCAAAAATTAGTAGTATGACGAAATTTATGATTCCAAAAACCTGTAAAATCTAACGTAGTAGATCCCAAAGTAAAAAAAACTACCAGTCACATTTTTCGCTAGAATGCATACTTTATTTGTTTCTGTGGTTTCTTTGGTTTGGTTGCTCTAGAGAAGCATAGCTAAATTTAAATTATTATATATCTCATTCTTATTTTTCTAAATACTTCTTTCACTTTAAAATAATGCAAGATGTTTTGGTTGCAGTTACTCTTAAGGCCCTGGATAGTGGTGGGTGTGTTAATGTGGCGTTGCATTGCTCAAATCACCTACAAAATTATATTGATATGAATTTCACATTTACTGATCATATATTTTGAAAATTTAAATACTATAATATGTGAAATCAGTGTCGTAATAATTCATTTAAATTTGGGTAACCCATTCAGCTGTAATGCATGTTTTAAATTGCAGTTGACCTAATCCCTTCATCAAAAAATTTGCTTCCATTCTCATGCGAAGAATCGAGCAAAAATCGTACAAAAATGCGAGTAAAGTTCATATGCTCAAGTTACCTAAATTTCCTTTTCCTTTAATGAGAAGTGAGACGAAATACAGAAAACACTGGAGTGTCCGTCTTGTCATGTGAGAGAAAGTACAGTGCAGTATGCAGGGCAATATCAAAGGCAATGTGTTCACATTACTTGTTAAAAAACGTACATTTATCACTTGTTTTTTTGCAATATAAAACAAGGTGAAAAGTGTAACATGTGGCAAGTATATGCATACATACATGACTATATGGAGTAAAGCTGGCAATTGATTTCAGAGTGGGTATTTCATATTGATTGTTTTGATATTACCCCTATCTGGAGGTATCTCCTGTTTTTAAAAATGCTCAGGTTGGGTTCGTATGATGTGATCATGTCTCGTTGACGAATATATTTATCGCTTGTTGTGCGTAATAGGAGACATGTGTTCTGCCTCATCTTTGCTCGCTCTATTTTCATTCTCTTCCATTCCAGTGAGCTTCCGTGATGCTGGAGCGACACGTGGTGCTTTCCACCCTTAAATCATTTTAAGGTGAAGTTTAGACCGTCACTTGCCATAAAATTAAATACCACGTTTTACTGAATTACTCCGATATAATTTACTTGTCTTGCGTGATCCAACATCCAACCCGCAAGTGGGAGGTCAACATATGCAAAACCGAAAATAAGAAAAATTTTATTCGTGTTTTAAGATAAATGAGTATTGCCTCCGTTAGGTATAACCACCTTGCTCTCATCTTTTTTTGTTACATAGGCTGTTTGAATGTGGCAAATATTCAGAAGTACGTTTAATACTAAAGTGGATTAAAATGATGCGAACTAGCATGAAGTCTGGTCATATCATGCAATTATAAATTATGTGCATATGACACTGACCGATATTTTCAGTTGATGATAAAAGAAAACTGGCATGTCAAATGAGTATATTGCCATCATTTTCTTAATTAAGTTGCATTTTTTATGTAAATGAAATGTGCAAAGATGCAAAATATTAAATATTGTGAATTGGTTGTATCCCTTTGAAATGATGCAAAATAAGTGGTTAAATTTACTGTAAATTTAATAATTTGAAGTAGGTGCTTTTAATGCAGATGAACTATGAAGTTGTTTACATAAACTGTTTATGTAGTACTACTAGTAATAATTTCTCAATTCATTTTGTTAACTCAACCAAAATTCATTAAACAAATGTAATAGTATGCAAAAATTTAAATTATGTATTTACCCTAAATATTTATTTGTGTAAAATCAGGAAAGGCAATTGTTTTTGATACTTTGGCAATTAAAGCTACAAGTTTGTCCCAACTGAAAATAAATTTTTATTTCAAAAAGAATTTCAATTTACAGAGACTGACAAAATAAAAAACTGTTTGTATAAACTTCTCAGTTTCAAGATAATTATGACAGCATCTAAAATTATGACAGGTAGGGTAATATGTAAGGCAGTATTGATATTCATGACAATATAAATACTACATTTTATATATTTTATTTCAAATATTTTAAAAATATTATTTTTGGATAATACGATATACAACCGAAAGGAAATTTGTTAAGTAAAAGATAGCTTACCGTGCTTTCTCCACAGAGATCATGTATTTTAACTTTACTAGTGGTTGTTTTAGGATAAAGTTAAGATGTACCTTGAAACAATTTTAGTATTAGTTTCACCTATGGAGCTTGTAGATATTAATAAATTTTGATAAATTCACACTACCAACCAATTATGTTCCCCAGTAAAACATTTTGCTTAAATAAACTGCATTTTACAAGGCCTTAACTATTGATAAGTTTGTACATCATTTAAATAACTTTTTATAAAGTTTATAGTCTGTTTTGTTACTTATGAATACTCGAATACCAAAAACCCTGATATAAACTTATCTTTGGTATTAAGCGCCTCCCTCGAATAGGAGCCTCCCAAATTTATCTTGCATAAATACCAAAGTGGCATGAAAGCAGGTAGAAACTAAATTATAACTTATAATGAATAAAATTTAGTGTAGTTAGAAACTACCAACTCTATAGATAATATTTTGAACTGATTTGTATAAATAAGATTAGCGTAGAAGCTTATTTTGTTAATGAAATATAAGAAATATTTATACATAGATTGCGTATTGATTCATAATTTAATTTTTTAGATGAATCGCGCTGCAAAAGTCATCGGAGAAGTTTAGTTGCCCCTTTACTATATACCACTTTAATAGACGCCCCGACAACTACTGACTAAAAAGTCGACTGAATACAATAGTTACCCTAGGATTACCAAAACCAAAATGGCTAGTTGTTATAAGTTCTTATCAAGTTTTCTACGCAAAAAATAATTACTTGTCATAAAATTTCAAAAATACAACTTACCGTGTGAAGATCCATTGTGACAGAAACACTCTATTTATCAACTTTTACAATCTGTCAATTTGAACTCAAAATTGTCCACTTTTGTCATTTTTGCCACTGATTTAAAATGAATTTATTTGCAATTCTCCACTTAGCACTGTGGTTCCTACCTGAGCAATGGAGAAATGATTAATGAGAAGTGAGATGAAATCTGAAAAAAATGCAAAAGACGCTGGACTGCATTTCTTGTCATGTGAGAGAAAGCACTGTGAAGTATGCAGAGCAATATCATAAGCAACGTGTTCGTATCGGAGTAAAAACCCTACATTTCTCTTTCGGTTTTTTGAAATATAAAACAGATTGTAAGAAGTGCAACATGTGGCAAGTATATACATACTTATATGACTATGTGGAATAAAACAGGCAATTTATTTGTGAAAGGGTTAACCTTATATTGATTGGTACATATCAGGATGCCCAGGCCTTCTTGGTGGGATGTGATCATGTCTCATTTACGTACGTATTTATCGGTCGTTGTGCGTAAATAGAAGGAGACAAGTGCTCTGCCACCTTTTTGCTCGTTTTTGTTATTGTCTTCCCATCTATTTTAGTGAGCTTTCGTGAACACAGGATGCCTTCCACCCTTAAATATTTTAAAGGAAGGTTTATACCAACAACTGTTATTAAATGGAATGTCATGTATTATTCAATTACTCCAGTATAATTTACTTATCTTGCGTCATTCGATAGGCAATTATTAGGTCAATATATACCAAACCTAAAATGAGCGAAATTAATATTCGTGTTAAAAGTTGTATGAGAATTGTCTTATTCATTACCACCTTGTTTTCACATCTTATCATATATAGTATAGAGACTTAAGCCTTTAATATTGTGACAGTTGACAGGTACTAGTGTTCGGACTCTTACAGGAATGAAAGGTTTTATATCTTTCATTCCTTTCATTTCCTTTCCATTCATTGAAAGGAATGGAAAGGAATGACGTTTGGGGGTGAAAGACAAATGAAAGGAAGTTTACTTGAAAGGAATGACAATGAAAGGAAATGAAAGGTTCCTTTCATTCAAAGTCTTTCATTCATAGCATATGATAAAATGAACAAAAACTCCACTAATAACGCTTTAATCTACAAAACTTTCGATGCAAAATCGTTTCAATTGTTTATGTCAACTTTTACACACGTAAAATCCCAATAATATTTGACTTCGCATATACCTATGTCGATAGCCCAAACATTGTTACATGTTTATTTGCTTGTTTTTGTTGCTGCAAGCAAGTTAAAAATTACGATTTGGCTTTATAAATACCAAAATATTGAATTGAAGCATTAATTAGTACTTAATTATGGGGCTTATTAAAACTCCCGCCATTTGCTTTTGAATGAAAGGAAAAGTCTTTCAATTCCTTTCATTCCTGTTATGTATTTATGCATAACATGAAATAAAACACGCTTGCGAACTACTGTTAGTTTTACTGGTTTATTTAATTAATAATTAAATGTAAAGTACAAGAACAGTATAGCACAGCACCACTTGACTTCTAGTCGGACTTGGGACAGAATGAACTACTTTGGCTCGACAGAGAGCAAACTGAATGCATGCAGACGGCATGGGTTACAACTTGAATTTTCATACAATAAGGTGGTGCTTTACTTGACAATCAAAACTCTATGACTCTAAGCTATCCTATACAACAATTCCTTTCCTACGAAAGGAAAGGAATGAAAGGAATGACAAATTTCAAAATGTTGAAAGACTCTGAAAGATTCCTTTCCTTTCGAAAGACTTGACACGAAAGGAATGATTTGAATGAAAGATTTTGAAAGACTCCGAACACTAACAGGTACAGTTTGTGATGGGGATGACTCACCAGTAGGTTTTTGGTAGAAAGGGGGCTGCCTTATTAAAAAACAGAGACATGTGGAATGCTCAGCGCGATATTTTAAAATGTGTGTTCTAATTTCAACCTTCACATGCAAATTTTATTTAGTCAAGTTATTACAAACAGATGGTACAGACAAGATACAAACATGTAGAGACATGCTACATCGAAAAATAGGGAAAAATCATGTATTTACATGTAAATATTCAAGTGCATTTATTACATATAAAAATGGGACATGTAAAAAATAATAAAAAATGGCACAAAATCAGGCTAATTTCTCAGATTTAAGTACTTTAAAGCTCCCAGTTTAACGCGACTAACCAATATACATAATTTGCACCTGTGTTTACAACTATTTTAACGCATTTTAAAAAGTTAACAAATTTTTATGATTCCCAGCTCAATGTAAAAAAATATTTCTTTCATACTTTCTTCATTTTACATGAAATTTTCCATATTTCCGCTTGTAAATAAGCAGAGTCTACAATAGATTTTTTTTGAATATTTAGAACACAAAAACATATTGCAATTAGATATGAAATTAACAAAGATAAACTTAAATGTAAATAAATAAAGTTATGCAAACGTATTTGAATGGTCCATTTCCAACGTGTTCACAGTTGCAAAATGTAACCTCCGCTTTTGCCTATTCAGCAGTTGAATCTCCAGGATATCTTTTTAAATTAGAGTACATCTTGTTCATATATCATTGATGGGCTTACGCTCAAAATCTTATGAATTAACGCCTATCATATTATGACATATGCTCTCTTCTTGATTTCTACTATGCTAGTTTATAAATTGATAAAGCACTGAAGGGAACAAAGAGCTACAAGCAAACGAGGTGTTAGGGAATTGCTGAAAAAGTTCGCTCTGAAATACGGTCAGATGGCGGATGAGGTAACGTGGATTTCACTGAAGTAGAATTGCTCTAGCTCCAATCTAGGGGCGAAGCGAGACGGTGGATAGCAAAGGACTGGAGAAAATTGAGATTAAGAATATAAAACTGTAATATGGATAAATGAACTTGAATAGTATTAGTAAGTAAGTTATCAATAGATGTCACAGAATTATTTAGAGAAAACACACTACTTTTAAAATGCGAGTTTTAACACTCGGAAAAAATAAATTTGATAACCTCTATTGCCAAAAATATTTGCAAAAATCTTGAATAAAATAAATTTCTACGCTTTATCAGGCGAATAGGATTCATAGCGTCCGTTCATATGATAGGAAACAACCTGAAAAGGTCGAATTTTTTGATACACGCGTCCGCTGGATATCTAAAAGGCGGCAAAACAGATGTCATAGATTCAAAACTATGAAAATATTACGGTGTAATTTTCGATATTGATTTTTTGAACGAAAGCTTTCTTTTACGATTTTATTATATTCCACTCATTAATTTTGACATAACGATTAATTCCGCCTTAACAGTAATCAGCGAAAAAACAATTTTTAAATATCAAGTAGGCCGGATTAATTCTTACAAACAATCATATTGTGGAATCGTATTTCTTGCTTTTTCACAAGAGTGAAATCATCCCAAATTAGGAAAGAGGTCGGAATTCATATCTAAATTTTAAAAATTCATTATAATAGACTGATAGAGCATAAAAAATAGTGTCAAATTGCAACTTTAAAATTTTCCATTAGACTCATCATTTCTTGTGGCAGAGCGCCAAATGTCAAAAACGCCTTCTGCGGAAACTTAGCTAGCGTCCACAAATTTTCACGTAGACTTTAAAGTATGTACGTTTAACGCGCGATTAAATTTTCTACAAAACCATTTTCTTGGAAATTTGAGATTAAAATTAGTTAAAAGCAAAGAAATGAAATCGTAAAATTGAGGTTTCTCCCACCTATGAATTTGGTTCATAAAGCTAAAATTAAACTAAAGTGGGAAAATCAGTTTAGTAATCAATATTTCTTTGTTTCCACACGATCAGGCATTCGATAAAAGCAGTAATCGCAGAATAGTAGGATTGAAAGTGTTTTTTAAAGTTTATTTTGCATTTTTAACTAACTGTAGCGTGACACATGTGGAAAGCCGGAAATCTATTTTTGGTTGTTTTTCAAAAGAATACAAAAAAATGCCTACACATGAAATATGTATACAAGCAAGCACAAAATAAAACGACAAGCATGAAAAGAGGAATAAAATAAATTGTATTTTTTTATCCAGGATGTATATGTGCAAATTATTATGTGGTTGTATTGATGCCGATTATACAGAACTTCTTCACGTCGGCCATTTGGTATTGCTGTATTTGTGAAACGTTCGTGCCATGTCAATGGTTTCCAATTGCAATTGAAGTGTTTTGGTCATCTTTCATCTAGCTATAATATTAGGATGACAATATTTGTAAGGAATAATTCGCAGTTAGGCATTTCACCCAAACTTGTTTCATAATTAGGTAGTAAAATGGGCGCACTTTCTTCACAAAATGGTAACTTTTGTTTTTGTAGCGGTATATTTTAATTACCTGAGATTGTGAAGGCAGCCTTACAGTTAATTATATTTTCTTGTAGTACATAAAATGCAGTTTCCAATCGAACTCAATTCTGAAAGTGAAACTTGGAGCGGAAATCTTTCTTCTTTCTCGCTGCAGGCAAATTATGTTTATTTTTGCACAAATGAATCCATGGTAGTCTCTGGTTAAAAACGAAGGTAACGTAAATGTTTCTTCAGAAAAGCCAAGTAACAAGTAATCATAGTTTATTTAGCAGTAATCCGATCATTTGTTTAGTAAACCTAAGTTTAAATTTTACAAGAATATAAAGCAAATCTAATTGACAAAAATGTAAACATATGTATGTACGTCAATCCGAAACAACTTTTAATTTATTATTCTCAACAACTTGTGCATAATTCATTTTAAATATGAGAGCAGCTCTAAATATTAATTGATTTTCTTTTCTAATGTCACTTTGAAATCAAAGTGTCTTCAAAATATTCTGATGTATTTCACATAATGCTTTAACTAAGCATGTGTTGGTTTTATAATATTGCTTCTATATTTGACAGTTCTTTTATAGCTGTTCCAATTCTTCGTTTAAATAACACGATTTTCAGGATTATGTAACTTAACCCGACTATTAAGAAACCATGCAAGACTTTCATACACCTCCGGAGATTTTGATAACATTCAACTGCTGCACAAATCATTGCAATGCTAAGTCCACTCACCATCACCACAAAGACAACTATTAAGTTTCCGCTCATTGTAGCCGCCTTCGGAACTTCTGCGTCCGGTACAGATTTACTCAAGAACCTGGTCTGCCTAATATACGTTTCCCACCATTCGAGAACCCCATTCTCCTTAAAAATTCTGATTCTCCGCACTAACCACATGGGTATATAATCATTTACCTGAAATGCATGGTAGAACTGGTAATATCGTTCCTCTCCCAAATGAATATGATCCGCTGATACATTTTCTTTCTGTAAATTGTTTGAATATTTAGATATGTTCGAGCTTGGTAGCATCAAAGCTGACTTATTACAATTTTTCAAATGTTGCCATAAAAATATCTTTTCAATTTCAAGGTGGATTTTGTAAACTAGTAGGGACAAAGCAAAACCATCAGGCAAACCACTACCATCAGCCATGAAATTGTTAGTCGAGTTCTTTGCTTTTGACATTGCTTCATCAAAGATAGCTGATTTTAGAGGATGCAAGGATGTATTATTGTAAATCAGGTAGTCCCGGATCTCAGATTTTTTCTTTCCTGGGAAATGATAAGGGTCATCAAACATTTTCACCTCGGAAGCAATATGGTAAACATAATCTAATCTTTCTAAATCTAATTTTTCGCATACATGTCCATCATCAAAGTCGAATGCTGTGAACACAGGAGTACCATTTGTTCTAATTAAAGCGCGAACATCGACTGCTCTACTGTAAATATTAAATTTGTTTTCCACTAATTGTTTAAACTTTTTAAAATGAATTGGTTTCCGAGGCAACACCATATTGTAGACATTGTCATTTTTCCAGGCATTGCTTAAAACTATGACAATTAGCGCAAATAATGCAAAACAAAATCTAGTTGGTTTTACTCTCCTCAAAACGCAAGTAGCCTCACTTTGCCCCAAATATTCCCTGACGATGATTTCTAGATGATATAAAAACGTGTTTGATTTACCTGCCTTGAGAAGCCTTAACGTAATGGCATAAGTGGCAGATGTGAGTAAAATGAATATCCAAATATAAGCATCAAACACATTTAAAAGTTCTTTGAACGCCAGGGATTCCTCGTTGGTGGCTCCGCACCCAATATACTGAAGAGTCTTCATGGTATTCAGTACTGCGAATTCATAGTTTTGCGATTCATATTTAGGAAACTCCTTGTGTAACAAAGCGCTATCTCTACTCCAAGCTCGGATATTGTTTGTTTTTTGTATTTTATCATTCACACACAGTGTGGTGTCGTCCAACTTGTAAGAATAGTTGTAGAGCAATGTCATCCAAACGTTCCCGTGAGATTGGGCAACCAGATCATTAGCCGGAACCTTGTTTAGAAAATGGGACTTTGTAAATTTGTTCTCACAGTGATGCATATTTTGTTCAAAATGAGAATAGCCACCGTAAAAAGTTTTAATTTGGATTGATGCAAATTGTCTTGGGATCATTGCATTGCTTTGAACTTTGATAAAATCTTTTGTAGTGTCTAGATCAACAATGGTGTAACTTTTGGGGTGGCATAATGCACAATATTTGAGTAACTCCGGACTCTGGATTTGATTTACTCTTAATAAAAGCAGTTCTACACTCCAATATTTTAGTGGTTTCCCTGAAAAGTACAATCCTAAAAACAAATCATTTCCTGTATCAATCCTTTTAATTACAGAATTACTGGAAATATTAACGCGGTTTGAAATTATCAAAATTATAGTTGAAACGACGGATGGTAGTCTTTGTGTTGTAAATAAGAGTTCATCTGAATGGTAAAAAACATTTGGGTACTCAAGCTCATAATATTGTGAAGGAACGTTTGTAAGGATTTCTGGGAGAAAAAGAGTAACTTGAACGTCACAATTCCACGGTTTTATTTTAAGCACAAATGGTGTGTACTCAATTCTATAGTAACAACTAAGACCCATAATATATTCGTCCCCACTGCACAAGTTTAGGGAGAACCAAACATCGGTTTTATTCAATCCACGGTTTTGAAAAGGAAACCACCGAATTTCATCAGACGATAATATTCCTGGAGTAAGCTGTCGAATTATAACTGAGTGTGCTAAGTTGTCTGGAATGTCAAGCCCGTGGAAATTATCTATCACTATCAGACATCGTTGATCTCCAAAGTTAAAAACCAGATCAGTCATATCTTGCAAAGATTGCTTTTCTAAATCAGTTGCAATTTTGGAATCTTTTGACAGCGGTTTGAATTTGTTCAATTTATGTTCTCCCTGTGAAAAATTGGAAAAGACTGTAGAAATCCCAGCAATTTGTGACCGTTTGAAGTCTTTATGTATGCGGGACACTCCCATTTGCCATCCCAGCGTGAGTAACCAATAGATAAATTTAGTATTCATTGTTAGCAACAGTATGCTGTACTTTTTTTCAATGTAAATTTTAAATAAATAACGAATAACGGTATAAATTGAGTAGATCTAAGTAATTTCCGAGGGTTTCTTATTTAAAGAAAATATATTGTATTTTTTTCTGATGAAAATAGTTAATTTAAAAACTATCAAATTTTAAAGTCCTTTTACGATATTTAACTCTCGAAAGTCCCTTTTTAAAATAAACTTGCAAATTTAAAATGACAAGACGGGCTTTACAGATTTTATAGTTTTTAAGAACTAAGATTTTTATATGATCACTGAGGGTTGAGCTTTCAAAATTTCTTGTTCACCTTGTTCATGTGAAACTATAGTTAATCAAATAAATATGTTTGAAAATATATCTATGACGTTATGATAGTTGTGTTTTCTCTCGTATATTTTAAATAAAAGCATTTCTTTATGTTTACACAATACGACATTGTAATAAAGCAGCAACGGCGTAATAGACGGATTGAAAAAAATAGCAAACGGTTGCGTGCCACACCTAGAAAGGCGGAAATCCCCACTATTTTTGATTGTTTTCCAAAGGTAGATATGGCAATGGTTATACAAGAAATATACCTGAGAGAGAAAACTTAAATAAGAGAATAAGCATAAAGTGGACACTAGAATCAATTATATTTTTTATCAGCGATCTAGTTGTGTAAAGGATTATATACTTGTTTTGATGCTGGTTAACTTAAGTAAGACGATAAGCATGGAATGGATACTAGAATAAATTAGGTTTTTTATCTGCGATCTAGCACGTGCAAAGGATTATGTACTTGTTCTGATGCCGGTTATATCAAACTTGTTTTCCTGTTCCATTTGGATATGCTTTATTTATGCAAGTTCGTGCCATGTCCACGGTTTCCAATTACTTTTCAGGTATTTTTGGGCATAATATATCAAGGTATGCTACTCACTAGGGAACCCTTGTAGTTGTGATATGCCTCTAGACTTCTTATTTGTAAATTTTGACAGATTCGAATATGCATAATTCATACCAGTTGTTTGTTTGCTGGGAGAGTTGAATTTGAATTAACAAGAGAGCAAGAGCAACAATTTAAAGAGAGATTTTTGAAGAGTAATTTATCTTAGATATTTTATTGACATACTCTAATAGTTGTCTAATTAATTATGACTTAAAGGCAAGATAAAATGATGTTTTTTTAAAATAATTTCTACAAAAAATTTAATGTTGATTTGAAAAGTAGCTCTTACGTTTTAATACAATATGTTTTTCCCATAACTTGAATGCAGGAGTGTAGGTCACAAATAGTAGTCAAACTCTTTTAAAAACATTGGTTAATTTGATTGATAAATGATAAATGATATATTTGCGTATTAAATGGTTTTCATTGTAAATCACTAATTCTTAACATATATATTTTGCACTTGTAATTATTATAGGAATTTTAATCTAAAAAATATGACTTGAGATATGGTACTTATGTTTAGTAAATGTGAATGTTTAGTAAATTCCTAAGAAGGCAATACCCTACAGAATTATTAGAGCGAACTAAATGCAAACTATTAAGTCTACAGAGGTTAGATCTCATTACCCCAAAGTCTGCATTTCATTTAAAGTATTTTGAAATGCATAATACCTTAAGATCTAG
Source organism: Willowsia buskii (assembly GCA_034700685.1). NCBI lineage: Eukaryota > Metazoa > Arthropoda > Collembola > Entomobryomorpha > Entomobryidae > Willowsia > Willowsia buskii. The sequence goes on along the minus strand of JAQIXW010001643.1, from coordinate 281 downwards.
TCATAACATAACGTCAGTAAATTTGCAATCACAATCGAGTACTAATGTATTTATAATCCTGCCTTATTATAGCTTTCCAATGAGAGAAATTATCAACACAAAAATATTATTGCAATTGCAACAATGTAATAGCACTCAACTTAGAAAACTTGCATCCAAATTGAGTGTACAGTATGCTTACACGATTCCCAATCAAGTAAAATTCATACTGTCTCATATTACCCAGACAGAAAAGAAAGACAAGCACGAAAATGTTGTTGTCCGTTGACTCAAAACCCAAG
>JAQIXW010001642.1:0-18378 GCA_034700685.1 Willowsia buskii | reverse complement strand
AAGTCCATGGCTGAGAATATTTTGTAGGCCATGTGTCAACTGTATTGTCAATCAAAGATTTTGTTACTACAGTTTGAGGAAGGTAATCTCCCCTACTGTAGATGTTGATTGGACAAAAAGGCTGAAAGAAATACAGAAATAAAGAATTTTTCTGCATTTTTTAATACGTTTGAAAGGGTATTCTGAAAAACATTTAGCTCTTCACATAAAGGTTTGCATGCTGCTTTTTGAATGAATAGTAAATAAAATATAATTGCTAGCTTCATTTTATGGTTCGGTTTTTTGAGAAAATGGGTGAAAACTGAGTCTGAATTTTAAAAAGCAACTATGTACTAGAAATATGTTTTTGTATAAAATGTTACGCTACTGGGCTAAGAACACTCCAAGCTTAAAAAATGATGCTTATAGAATATATTTTAGAATTTATTATCGTAAAATAAAGTCTGCAAAGTACTTGGATTCAATATCGAAACGTTAGGTAATTTATTATTTAGAACTGATTCAAATATTGTTGTAATTTGATTCTACATTTTTAAGAAGCAAGTTTTCCTGATATTACTTAGCTAACATTTGTATTTCGCGCAGCTTCTTCAAAAAATGCTTGAATAAATTAGATAGTTTTTGTATACGGCTAAAGTTATACTCATATAAATAAAAGTTTGCTTCTAGTCATGTTAGAAATTTTCAACCTTCCAGCGGTCAAGATCTATAAAGGACTAGTGTAGCTGATGACGCAGTTGAAACAAAAGATTGCTTGGATATTTCATCAGTTTTACATCCTGTTATTTGGTTTTAAAAACAATTAACTAAAGCTTAATTTCCATGATATGTAATCAATAGGTTTGAACTACATTGCCAGTATAAACGTTTGGAGTTTGCATGCTACTTCGAAATATTTTATCTTAAACATAACGGGTATGTTCAGTTTTGATTAGTTAGCTAAGCTTATGGATTAATTTCTTGACGATCTGAATTATACCATTTTGTATTCGTGTTGCGCCATAGGCAAGATAACAATCTAACATAGAACAGTATGTTCCAACGTTGTCTGCAAAATATTTTACCGGCTACAATTCGAAGTCTCATTATTTTACTTCCTCTTATACAACAAAAAATTAATTTTGTGCTTATCCCAGTTTTCTTCTACAAAAAACTCATTTAAATTCCTAATTTGCTTTGCCTCAACATTTGATAGCTTCTTTATATCTCATAAAATAAAAAATATAGTTTTCTCTACATTCTTGATTTCAAATTAATCGAAAATATCTCTTTGTGTGATTACATAAATATATATGTTAGCCGAATAAAACTATATAGGTGGAAATTATATATCTAAAATTAAGTTATGCAAGAAGTGACATGAAAGTGTTTCTAATTTGTTTTAAAATGTCTTGAAAGGCTCTAAGGTAAATTTGCCCTAAACTGCTGATTTGCTTTCGGAAAAGGTATAACATGAAGCCTTCCTAATTTTTTATCGAAAACACCATCATTCTAATAACCAAACCTACCGCAAGCAAAGCAAATACTACCATTATATTTCCAGCAAGAATTTCAGCTTTTGGAGATACTACCATGCGTTTTAAATTTAGATATTGGCGGGAATTATCATAGCCTAAGGACTTTGTCCAACACTCGATAATCCCAGGCTGTTGCATACCAAATACACTTCTGAAGAATTGCAAAGTCAGTGGACCCTGAAAATAAATTCATGCCCACTTTATTATGTAGACTTACTTTCCAATGCTGACCAGCGACTGCCCACTCTTAGAAAGTTTATGACCAAATTTTTGTAAAGAAATTCTGACAAAATTACAGCAGTCGTAATGCACTCCTTTAAATAATTAAGAAAAGATAGCTGTTAAGCCTCAAGAACATAACCAGTTAAAATGTCTGCAGGATCTTTCCTATTATATTGGCGTCCTTCTCAATCTAAAAACAATTAACCGTTTTTGCTGCTATTTTGATTATCTACAATATTGTCAACAGTTTCCAATAATTTAGGATACAGTCTGCTATGATTCTACAAATCTTTTGCCCATACCATTTCCATCTTTTACTTCCGAAAGTATCCTAACTGGTGGAAAATATATATCATGAATCATTAATAAACTCGAATGGTTAGTAATGCCCCAGTTTCCTGCTGAATAATGCTCAAATGTTTCTTTCCATTTATCAATTTTGACTTCAATCGACTTGGTATAGGCAGTAAACTTGTCGGTCAATAACTCTGCAGCTGTATTCTCATTAGAAGATAAACGAGAACCGACACAAAATCGTAAATGATTGCTTGCCTGATTTTTATATCATAAAGAAGAAAAAGCTTAAAGCATTACAGATTGCACAACAGTCTGTATATGCTGATTTTATTGTTTAAATGATCATTTATTGAGAAAAATTAATAAAATTTAACTTACTTATTACATACTACAATTTCAGATTTCACAAGAACTGCCGCAGAAGTGCATATAGGTATATTTTTAAAATAGCATAAAATATTTCAATGTGAGGTGTGGTTATAGAAAGGTTCTACTTAAAACTACTCAACGTGGAAAAACATTTTAAAAATCATTACGTTGAAAGTGGTTGCATGAAACACAACGATCGTATAGTTTTAGAGCTATATTCCACCAGTTACATATTTAAAAATTGTCATATTAAATTGCCACCCAGATATAAATAAAAAAAATTCTGCTACGATTACCATTTTTATTTAGATTAAGCATACAGCATGTCACAATATTTTTTGAAGTATTTCATTTAATTTTGTATATTATTATACTTTAAAAGGGTTAGTCATATTTGTTTGATAACTATACTAGAAAAGGATAATTTGACGTGTTTGTTGGCTCACTTAAGACATAAAACAATATATTTTATAGATTTTCATTAAATATATATATTATCAGGTGTTACGACTCTTGTATGATAAAGAGTGTCTTTAATCTTAGGAGAGTACACATTTTTACCCAGTTTGTTGCTAATACTGATTATAAACTATCAAATTTAGTCTGTTTCGTACGTGATATGCAAGTATTTTGGAAACATTTTAAATCGTATCGGAAACACATATTTATCAATTGACATAATTTTGATATTTGTGTTCGCCAAAAACGTGGCTGGTTTCGAATTTTGTATAAATTGATTTTTGGAATGTAGAATTGAAGTTTCCAAAACTCCAACAGAAACATCGACCCTGCCACTGTCAACCCTAAAGCAAGCAACGCAAATATTACCATTATATTTCCAGCTAGATTTGCTGCTTTTGGAGCAACTCCCATATTTTTTGTGTTAAGATATTGGCGGGTATCATCATAGCTCAAGAACTTTGTCCACCACTCGATAATCCCAGATTGTTGCAGTCCAAACACTCGTTTTAAGAATTGTAAAGTCAACGGACCCTTAAAATCAATTCCTATCGACTCATTTGTGTACACTTCCTTTCCTATGCTGACTAGCGACTGTCCACTTTTTAGAAGTTCACGAGCAAATTTGATGCAAAGAAATTCTGGCAAAATTACAGCAGTATTAACACACTCATTTAAATTATTAAAAAGAGATTGCCGCTCAGCCTCAAAAATATAACCTGCCAAAATATCTACAGGATGTTTTCCAGAGATTTTGGCATCCATCTCAAACGGAAAGATGAAACCGTTTTTGTTTCTGTTTTGATTATCAACTATATCGTCAACATTTTTTGATATCGAGTGGTGCAGGCTGCTATGATTATAAATATATGTTTTATACATCCCTTTCCTAATACTAACCTCCGACTTGATTATCATTGGCAAGTTAAGCTTATCAGGTATATGCAAATAAATTGAATGATTACCAATTTCCCATTTTCTATCTTGATATAAAGTAAAAGCACCATACCAATTCCGGATCTCTATATCCATCGATCTGGTATATATTTTAAAACTGTCAGCTAACAAATCACTTATTCTTTCATATTTTAAGTAATTTCTCTGTGATATCATGTTGTAAACATTTGTGTTTTTGTATGCATTACTAAGAACTATTCCCATTAAAAGATAAGCGCTTATCATATAACAAATTTTTCGGTTGTTTACAACATCTGAAGAAAACGGATTTCCTTGTTCTGTTAGTAGGCGTATCAGAGAAAGAATATTGCTTGTTAGCTCCTCTTGCCAAAATGTTTTATCTGATTTCCATCTTATAAACATCAAAATTGTGCACAAAACAAGTGTACTTAATAAGGTAAATACCCAGACATAGATATCAAATATATTTACAAGTTCCTCAAACGCGTATTTGCCTGAACCACGACTACCACAGCTTACAAACCGTAAGTTTCCAATTGATTTGTTAATTGGTAGAATGTACATTTGTGTAGAGTCAATTTTCGTGTTATGGTTGATAAGCCAGGATGTACGCAATTCCTCATTTGCGAAAATTTGTATTCTCTTTCTAGCTTCAGCTCTGCCTCGATCACATTTACCGAAATTTATGGAATTCTCGAGACGAAAAAGCGTCAGGTTTTTGTGAATTGATTCAATAACATGTGTGTAAGCATGATTAAGTCTTTCGTCTATATCCGAAATTAGCAGAGATGTAATTGCAAACGATGGTGTTGTTTGGGTAAAAATATTTTTACAATACAAATGTTTTTTAATTGCCTTCGTTTCAAGTGATAATGCATCAGTCATCTTCCAAATAGTATGTTCAGTGGTTTCTCCCGTTGCAAAATTTATAATTGAATGTAAGTTTATTTGTGACCATCTCTGAATTGATATAGGTTTAAAAACAATTGGGTCTCTTAAATAGTTCGAATTGGTGCTTGAGATTTGTAATAAGTCTAGGGACTCAATTCTGCACTTTTCTGTTTCATTTGTTGGAATACTGGTATAGGCCAAAAAGAAAATATCTAAAGAAATTGATGGCCTTATTAAGTCGTTAAAATCAGTATTTTGAAGTATTTCTACCATCCAAATAACCATAGTAGTTTTTCCAATTTTGTATCGTGTATGAAGAATGTCTTTGGCATCCAAAAGAATATTTATTGGGGGAACTAGAGACGATCTGAATGGTAAATATGGATATTCGACAATATGGTACCAAAATATTCGGGGATAGTGGAACGTTTGCTTTTTTAATAAATATCTAGAATAAAACAATCCTAACTGAGCCTGACAGCTCCAAGATTTAGAAGCTGACGCGAATTTGAAGATGTTCAACCGTAAACAGTAATCTGCGCCTCTATACCATGAAATTGCATTCAGATATGAGGAGTGCATGCAAGGGATATATGTGCCGTTGAAGGTAAAGTTAACTTGATTGATAAGGGAGGACGTCAAAATTTGTCGAAAGCTTAGATAAGTTAAGATTGATCGATGAAGTAGTAAGGCTGGTATAGGTTTCCTGGAAATATAAGGTGTTTCCAATGGCTCTAGATCAACATTCAGGAAGTTATCGATCACAACTAAGCAGTTCTTTAGAGGATTAAGAAGTTTGTTCAGGTTAGTGAGTGGTACAATGTGAGAGAGATTTGTATTTGGGTTGTAATGTGCAAGATTATATGTTTTCTCTTCATTTGCTGTGAGTTTATTAAGGGGCTTAATGATAACATTATCGTTTCCTTCTTTAGATCCTTTTGTTTCCAAGAAGAAATAAGACAATGCAACCGTCAATATTTGATAAGTATTTAGAAATTTGAGTAACATTTTTCTTAAAAATGGATGAAAATTGCTTATGGCTGGATTTACGATTTAGATATAAAAAAGTGTAAATTATATTTGCCACGTTCACAGAGTTTTTTTTTGATTAACGATCCGCTTCACGCATTGGGCTCATGATTCAATTATTTTCAAACCACATTGATTGCTATTACATATGTACTTAAACTCAGTGCACGATTAATATTGGTTACGTAAAATACTAAAGTTCACTCAAGCATAAACATATTTACTCACCCAATTCGAAAAGCTCAGAGCAATTTGGACAGTGTGAATTCCAACTTTAAATACGCTTAAATACACACTAGTGAGTTTTTTAAATTTTGATTCTTGCTGTATGAATGGTCATGCGGGAAAAAATTGTAATTAAAAGACATGCGAGTGCTAAAGGTTAACATTTAGTAATATTTCAATTACATGTTAAGTGTAACTATTATTCAATATACTTATAAATTCAAAAGCAATAATTGTTTTTTCAGAAAGTGCTCTAAAATTCTTTGGCTCCAACTTTGTATAGATGATGCTTAATAGAACGAGTGAATGATCATAAAAGTTTTAAAATCGATTAATAAATAAACTTATTTTCTGCCTTCTTCATCTTGAAATTCCATGAATTTATAGTTTAAAATATCGTACACATTATTTTTTAGTATAAATTTAAATTTGTGGTCGATATTGGTTCGTTTGCTGTGAAGATGAAGATTTTTGAATGAGTGAGTCCTCTAATTAATGACCAAAATTCCTATCATAGCGCACAACAGTATTCAAACATGAAAAGGAACCAATAAGTTGAATCACAACTTATTTAGTAGTGATGGTAGCAAGTGTATTTACAATACATGTGAAAGAGAATATTTAAGCATTAAGAATGTTCTCCACACGCTTTCTACTTATTTGCTCCCCGTTTTGTAAGCAGCATCAAATCAATTATTTTGTCCACACAGAACTTTTGAAATTGCAGAGGTGTCGTTTTCTCAATGAAATTCGACAGTCCAAACATCACTTTTGCTGTGGGGCAAGATCTGACAAACCTTTCCAAATACCTGTACTTTCTGCGATCACACTTGCCTGCAGATAGTTTTACTTGTCTTCTCAACTTTCCAAGTACACTGCCTGAATCTTGATGAAAATCCCCAGCAAATCCACAAATGACTACAATGTTCACAATCGCTTGTATGAAGATGCCGAGAAGGAATATGCAAATCATCCACGGGATTTCTTCTGGTGGTTTTGAGAGTTGGTAGACCAATTGATGGTATGCCTCAATTTGCATTAATCCGCTTGTCACAAGAAATACAAGCAATACTGACTGCATTGCTGAGTTGAATCGATTAACGGTCAGTTGGAAAGTCCGATAGCCACAGATTTCCACATACATTCTGTCCCAATTTTTCAATCCCTCGTCGGATTCGATTAGTTTGTCAAACCGTCTAGCCAAAAAATTTCCATGCAACATATTTTAATTTAAAATATAAAAGAAAAACTTAAATTTAGAAAGTTCTAACTTGCACATCATATTCGCGTTGTATATCAGTGTCAGACTTCCTACTAATATTTCCACCACTTGAGAGTACCCTTGATTTGTAACAAGTTCCCACACAACATAGTTAGAAATGAATACAGCCCCATTTACCAATATGGACAGCATTATAAGCCGATATTTTTCATCCTGGCTGAATATGCCTTCAACAACATTTATTGGCAATGCTGGATAGATCATTGCTGCTAATGCAATAGCAATCACAATCCCTGGTTTACAGTAATAGTAGACGAAGTTGCATGTCAATCTGGCGATTTTCATCCTTGTTGTTGCTGACATTTTCATATCTATTATAAAAACCAATACAGTTACAAAACCTTGAAGGGTTGATAAAGAAAATTAACAAAAATAATCTTAATTTTGTTATATATCGGATAAGTAATAAGAGCAAAATTATGAAAATTAACGAAATTGGCTATGCGATTTAAACATTACTGTTACTCAAATGATTTATACCTTTGCCATAAACTTGCTCGATGTTGAGTGCTGCATTTATAAAATCCGCAACATATCCCGGATTAGCTGCTCGCGATTTGTATCTTCCCATGGCAAAAATACATGCGGCAAATGTTAAGAAGCACATCATTCTTTCCATGAATGGCTTTTCTGAGTGTAAACCGAAATTCAACATTCTCAAAACATTAAGCAAGGCTGCTACAAACAGAACGACCAAACTTTCACGATTTCCGCGTCCAAATGACTTTTTTGGGGAAACCAGAAGTTCTTGCGATTTCGGATCAAATTTATACGTTGTTTCGCCTACAAGAGGCCGCCAATTATATGCTCGTAGAAGGATTTTAAGAAACTTATGAGTTTTAAGCATGCTGATGCTTTTGTAACTGTACCATCATACCAGATAAATAGATAATTGGACGCAAAAGTTGAAAAATGCTGATTAGCTATAGCTAGTTCAAAACGGTTTGAAGGAGATTTCTCGGTAAATAAAGGATGAAATGATAACAGTTGTATATTCTCGTAACATTTTAACTAAAATTTGAATAAATTAATTATAGAAGAAAGCAATAGGGAGTTTGTCTACACGACATAAATATATTCCTGTCAAATTTATTGCAGTTATAAAGCATTCTCCATAATACGACAAGAAGATCGTTTTAGAGGTCAATTTTGACATATTGTTGACAGATTTTGGTAGTGTATACTCCTCATTCATGTAATAGACTAATTAAGCCAATTTATTAACATAGCAATTTGTGATAATTGTATCCAATGATAATGTATTTTTAATTAATGAGTCGACACGTGCATGTATCAGCATATTTTAGAAATGTCGTAGTAGCTATATAAGCAGTTTGAATTTTTGATGAGATTTGTTAATTTTCAAACAATTTGGGACATTTCATATGATAGGAGCATGTTTTTCATAAGTAATTTTTGCAAAAAAAGCTCTGCTTTAAAGTACTTAACGAGGAAAAACACATCTGAAGTAATTGCATTAAAACTGTTCTATGGAGGAAAACGAAAGTATAGTGTTGTATAGGTGCATAAACAACTTGTGTGACAAGGTAGATTTAAGGCTAAAGAGTGTATTTGTTAAATTGTGTGAAATATTGCCTTGTAATTGATGATCGTTCTAATTGCGAAGTTTCAAGCAATAAATTTATGCTAACCTTGACAAAAACAATAATTTAATTATCACACATTGGTAATCCCTTGTAAACAATCGCAACATAATTCAAATAACTTTACAGGGAAAGAAATGATCATGTACATATTTGATGAATGTTAAAATGACAAATTCTTTTGATGGCTCCAAAGAAGTTGTGCCAAAAACTGCGAATTTATAATTAGTTAACCACCTTATTTGAGAAATCGCATCTAATTTGCTTCATGACAGCAACGTTACTATTGTGTATTTAAATATATATCGTGCTTTCATTAAATAAATGACAAACATTGCTATCTATGTATACTTTAATTAAACAAGATTTAATTGTGGTAATAGCAATTGTGGACAGTTTAAATAATGAGGTTTTGCTGTGTTTCTGGCATTTATTTAATTCTTGCCAAAATATTTAATCTAGGTAACCACCAATCCTCTACTAAGTTTCCATTACATGACCATCCTCTTAGCTGTTAGGTTTGCAATAGCAACTTTAGGAGCGTGTTTTTAATAAACTATTTTTGAGCTCAAAAGTTTCCATGTGCAGGTCAAAACGGACTATGCGGTTTAAAAGCAACCAAAGAATTCGTACAAACATACATCTCCACACCATGTCTCGGACGGCACGCTGGCGTAGTATATCTTAAAATCTTGAAAATACATGGAAGCTCAATTATGGACATATTCACCGAATTAAAGGATACCTGAAAGGTGTATATTTCTCTCAAATGCGCACCTTAAACCCTCACCTTATAATATCGGTTAGCAACAAATCCACGATGAATTGAGATAACACTTAAATATCTTGTTACGCTTTAATGCTTATATTTGAAAACATAATACATACTTGCAATCACACTGGCATAAACTGCCTAGATAATTATAATTATGGTAATAAGCATATAAAATGTAATTCCAATTGTGCGTTGTCATCCGATTTTGCTTCTTTCTTCTCCTTTTTCAATACTATGTTTTCTACTAAAGTTACTTAATCAATATTTTAAAATGTGACAGTGCACTCCCTAAATTTCGTTTAATTGAGATTTTAAGAGACTTTGTGTAGATTTTATTTGGCAAGGCCAAGGCAGACATGAAGTATGATCGTAATTGGGGATTGTGTTTAGTTAAAACTAAAGCAACAATAAAGTAGTGTTTCATGCGCACCTAAAATATAAGTCCTCTTATTGTTGAATATCTAAATTTGGTCAGAAAACGAGCGAAGTATAAATATAAACTTTGAATATAGACATGCTTTTGTGCTTTATATTCCTAATGAACACGGTACTCTATGTATTATTGTATAATTCCTAACATATTATAATTTTATTTTTAGTTTTTAAATATGTAAATCAAAATACTTATTGCCCACGTATAGACGAGATTTTCAAGCACATACAAAACGTTTTATATAGACAAACAAACTATAATATCGTACTATAAAGCAACTGCTCAGCAAAATTACAAATGATCCGCAGATTTCCAAATTCCTATTTATCTATTCTCATATTTGATTACTAAATTGATACAAATTAATTTGAAATTTTTGTTTAAGCTTTGATACCTTTCACCTACTATTTACAGCATACAAAAATCGCACAACTGTGAACAATAACTAATAAGCAGAATAAGAAATTACTGAAGGCAACAAGTCAACGTGGGAAAAAATATTCTAGCCATATTGTTCACGTACTTTCTACCTTACTTTTTTACTTGTTTGTTGTCCGTTCTTTTAGCAGCAACAAATCAATTATTCTGTCCACGCAGAATAGTTGAAATACCAGAGGTGTCCTTTTCTCAATGTGATTTGACAGTCCAAACATAAATTTTGCTGTAGGGCATGACCTAACAAACCTTTCCAAATATCTTAACTTACGGCGATCACACTTACCTGCAGATAGTTTGACTAAACTTCTCAACTTTACAAGTATCCTGCCCGAGTATAGATATATATCTCCTGCATATCCACAAACGACCACAATATTTACAATGGACTGAATGAAGATTCCGACAAGAAATATGCAAATCATCCACGGGATTTCTTTTGAAGGTTTTGAGGTTTGGTAGACCAATTGATGGTAAGCTTCAATTTCCGTTAGTCCACTGCACACGAGATACGCGAACAATACTGATTGCATTGCTGAGTTGAATCGATTTACAGTCATTTGAAAGGTCCGATAGCCACAGATTTCGACCAACATTATGTCCCAATTTTTCAATCCATCGTCGGATTTGAAAAGTTTTTCAAATCGCCTACACCGACAATTTCCATGTAACAAGCTTTTATTCAAAATCTCAAAAATTATACTTAAAATAAATTCAAAACAAACTCTTACTTGTACATTATATTTGCATTGTATATAAGTGCCAGACTTCCAATTAATACTTCCGCCACATGAGAGTACCCTTGATTTGTCACTAGTTCCCACACAACGTAATTAGATATGAATACAACACCGTTTTTAAAAATGGACACTATAATGAGTTGATATTTTCCATCGTTGTTTATTATGCCTTCGACCACATTAATGGGCAATGTTGGATATACCATTGCTGTCAATGCTATAAGTACAATTGTAGATCTGCAGTAATAATATGTGAAGTTACATGTGAATCTAGCAATTTTCATCCTTGTTGTTGCTGCAATATTTACATCTATCAAAGAAGTTTTAGGTAAGAAAATAAGAAAATCCTTGAATTATTCAAGAACTTAAAAATATAAAGAAATTTTTTATGACTCGTGTCAATAATAAGCGTAAAGTTACCTTTGCCATATACTTGCTCAATATTGAGTCCCGCGTTAATAAAATCTGCCAGATCTTCTGGATGAGTAGCCCGAGATCTATATCTTTCCACACCAAAAGTGCATGCGCCAAATGCTATCAAGCATATCATCTTTTCGGCGAGAGGCTTCTCTGAATGTAGACCGACATTCAAAATTCTCATGACATTTAGCAAGGCAGCTGCCAACAAAATGACCAAACTTAAATAATTTCCGCGTCCAAATGAATTTTGTTCGCAAACGAGAACTTTTTGTGATTTGGGATCAAGTTTATACGACGTTTCGCCTATAACAGGTCGCCAAGTAATGGCTTTAATAAGGGTTTTGAGAAACCTATGAGTTCTAAGCATAATGATGCCTTTGAAACTGGATTTTGATTTAAAAACTGGTCGTCATGCGAGATTGCAGATATGACGCAGAAGTTAAAAATTTGTGGGTTACTTATCGCTAGTTCCAAGCTGTTTGCTGGAAATTTCTAGTGAAAGCAAGGAATCACTTGCAGTAAAGCTGTAAATTATCAGGAAATTTAAACCGAGGTCGAAAGAAATTATTGATGCAACAAACGCAACATGAATTGGTTTACCCGAAAAGATATATTCCAGTCAAATATTAATCCGCTTTCATTGTAATACCAAAAGAAACATATTTGATGTGTCAGTTTTGAGTGTAGTGAATATTTCGGTTAATTTTATAAATTTAGCATGCGAAATGAATAACAAAACCACATTTTATCAAACTGTTTTTGATATGAGACAGCAATCATAATGCATTTTCAATAAACGCTTATCCGTCAAACTAAATTAAATTTACTCATGTAACTGCCACTTTTGAAAACGTTGCATTGTCTAAGGCCTCTTTTATTTTTACAGAAGATATAACTTATTGTGCAAATAATCCATGTATTTTTTGGCACTGTTGGCATTTATTATCGCATGGAAGCATCTTTCTTGGTGAGTGCTTTATTTGAGAGTGAATCAAAAGCTCATATTCTGCTTGGTTACATATCCTCAATACCTATATTGCTCGTGTTTTAAAAGTTGTTTGCATGAATACTAAAAATGATCAGAAAAATAAATTATGTAAAGCATAAATCCAAAAGAAACCTGTTTACAACGAATTGAAATGTTGCAAACACGTCTTTCATACGGAATGTGGTAGCGTCACCTAGACATGAAATAACATTCATGTACCACCTTTTGGTAACAGGATTTCAGAAATTCTGAATAAAGATTTGCACTTTTATGGGTGGAAAACAATGTTTTTTGTGTTTATTTAGTATGATGTTTTCCACTGAGGTGACAATGCCATATTTCGGATCACATATTGTCACGTTTGACTACATTGTCAAAAATTTTGGCAGACATTCGGTGTTATATGACATATTATGAAGCGCTGCATTTTTTTCATGAAAGGCTTGTCTGAGTGCAAACCGATATTTAAAATTCGCTTGACATTTTGCATAGAAGCTGCAAACAAAACGGCTATAATGGCACGATGACTGAAGCCAAATGCCTTTTTTTGGTGAACGAGGACTTTGTCAGACTTAGGATAATATTTGTACGACCTTTGTCCTACAAGAGGCCGCCAATTATAAGCGTAATATTGGGAATTAGCTTTATATACGTGGAGTGAAATGTTCGGTTGTTCTTTGAAATTGAGTAGGCAATAAGTGGAAAAGACTATGACGAACAATTTATGTGACCATTTATGATCTACGTAGACAATTGAGTTGTATAAATCTCTAAAATACACAGCTTAAATACTTATCTTATTGCTTATTATTGGGTATTATATATTTACATTTTAGACTGTAACAAATAATTTTGTTGAGTTGATGTTACAATTTTTAATTATGTTTAATATAAAACAATAAATTTGTAAGTACAGCAATTAATTTTGCATATTAGAGTGATTGAAAAAGGTAAAGTCGAAATAACTGTTCAAGACAAAGTTAATGTACATGTTTGATTGTACAAGAAACTCGTACACTATTGAACTATATATTAGATAAAATATAAACCTATAATTAAAACTAAATTTAGTTTATTTTGAAGAAGCTCTTTTATTCGCTTGCTTCAACTCCTAAAATGTGATATAGTTTATAGAAAGCAAAGACGGTTGCCTTTGATCATAATGCCTCTTTATTTCCATTAGTATTAACTTATTGCGAATTTATTGGTTAACAAATACCTACGTATCCAACAACCAAGGTGCATAGAGTATTAAGTAGTAAAAATTATTTCCTTACCAGTAAACCTGTTTTCATGTTTTTACAGCAAATTAAATATATATTTGCTACTATTAGACTCACTTAGACTATTCAAAACTTTGGGATGAACGTGTTATCCTACATATTATTGTATTATTCCTAGCATTTTATAAATTTTCCCAAACAATATGTACATTGATATATTTATGGGCCACGTTTAGACGAGATTTTCAAGTACATGCAGAATGTTTTACATAAACAAGCAAACAGTAAATAATATTATAAAGCAATTGTATAGCAAAACTAAAAATGATTCGCAGATTTCTAAATTGCTATGAATCCACTCTAACATATGATTACGCTGCTTTTTACGGATAAAAATACTTTTAAACTGTCAAACAATTGTATTACGATTACAATTACGACTTAATACCCATCACCTACTATTAACAGCATACAGAACAGACTACAAATGTGAACATAAACTAATAAGAACTTACTTGCTTCTGATTTCAACAAGTCAACGTGGGAAGAAATAGTCTGGACATACTTTCTACTTTTCTGTGGTCCGTACTTCAAGCAGTAGCATATCAATTATTCTGTCCACACAGAACAATTGAAATTGCAGAGGTGTCGTTTTCTCAATGAAATTCGACAGTCCAAACAGAACTTTTGCTGTTGGACAAGATCTGACAAACCTGTCCAAATATCTTGACTTTCTGCGATCACACTTACCTGCAGATAGTTTGACTTGTCTTTTTAACTTTCCAAGTACTCTGCCCGAATATAGATATATATCTCCCGCATATCCACAAACCACTACAATATTTACAACTGACTGAATGAACATACCGACAAGAAATATGCACATTGTCCACGGGATTTCTTGTGAAGGTTTTGAGGTCTGGTAGATTAATTGGTGGAAGGCTTCAATTTCCGTTATTCCGCTACACACGAGATATGCAAACAATACGGATTGCATTGCTGAGTTGAAACGATTGATAGTCAGTTGAAAGGTTCGATAGCCACAGATTTCCACCAACATTCTGTCCCAATTTTTCAATCCATCGTTGGATTTGATGAGTCTTTCAAACCGCCTAAACCACCAAATGTATATGTAACATTTTTCAAATAAAAATTATGTTATTACTAAATTTGAAACAAGGTCTTACTTCGACATCATATTCGTGTTGTATATGATTGTCAGGCTTCCTATTAGTACTTCCACCACTTGAGAGTACCCTTGATTTACAATTAGTTCCCAGACAACATAGTTGGAAATGAATTCAACACCTTCTGCCAAAATGTAATATACTATATGCGGATATTTGCCATCCTCACTGAATATGCCTTCCACCACATTTATGGGCAATGTTGGGTATATCATTGCTGTCAATGCTATACCAAACACGATGGTAGATCTGCAGTAATAGTAGGTGAAGCTGCATATGATTCTGGCAATTTTCATCCTTGTGGTTGCTGGCATGTTCACATCTGTAATAAAGAGTATTCTAATTAATTAAGAAATCAAAAATTTAAAAAAATTTCTTAAAGGATTCAATACTTCAAAACATACGAATATAAATAATAAATCGTAAATGTGCAAATGTACCTTTGCCATACACTTGCTCGATATTGAGTCCTGCACTAATAAAATCTGCTAGATCTTCCGGATGAGTGGCCCGAGATCTGTATCTTTCCACGCCAAAAGTGCATGCGCCAAATGTTATCAAGCACATCAATCTTTCGGTGAGAGGTTTTTCCGAGTGAAAGCCGATATTCAAAATTCTCATGACATTAAGCAAGGAAGCTGCAAATAAAATGGCCATACTTTCACGATTCCCGCGGCCAAGTGACTTGTTTTGGTGAACAAGAACTTTTTTTGATTTGGGGTCAAATTTGTACGAAGTTTCGCCTATAACAGGCCGCCAATTTATGGCTTTAAGAAGAATTTTAAGAAACTTATGCGTTCTAAGCATGTTAATGCCGTCGTAAGTCAAAGAAGGTTTGAGAAAAGTGTTGGCACACTAGAAGCCTGATGTGACACAGAAGTAGAAAATTTGAATTCTACTTATCGCTCGTTCAAAATGGTTTGCTGGAAAATTCTAGTAAAGGCTGGAACAAAGTAATAACAAAGTAGTAAAAGATAGTAAAATTTTAATCGAGGTCTAAAAACTTATTTTTAAAGCAAAATCAACATTGAACTTGTTTATCTGAAATATATCTATTGCTGTCAAAATTAATTCCAGTTATAAAGTGTTCATTTACGAAAGCTTTTTCATATGTAGTGGGACAAGTTTGTTTCGCTCTCATTTTACAACGGTTCGACATATTTAATCAATTTTTTCTGTATATTCTCCCTACACTCTTACACACTTTTATCACCTATGCTCATAAGCAGAGATGCTTCTGGAGAATAATGCCAGGCCTCGATACACAAACCATGCAGTTGCACTTTTTTTCACTTTATTAATTTGCCCCATTAATGAAACAAAAAGCAGTCTGATGGAACAAGAAAGGGTCTTTAGGGAGGGTGGTGCAGTTAAATAAAGTTGGGGTCTCCCAGTTGCTTCTTCAAGATACTCGAAGTGTGACAGGGCGCATTTTCATAAAATAAGAAAACTCCCTCATCCTATTCCTTTTGGTCACGATTCTCGTTCTAAGCTGCCTTTAGATTGCTGAGGATATTAGACTAGGGTTATCCGGTCAACGTAGTTCCCTTATAGAAAAAATCTGTCAAGAAAACCCTATTTGGTACCAAGTAACAAGTATAAAAATCTTGAAATTGCAGTTTCAGTTGCATTTCGTCCAGATTTAGGCCTGTATTCATATGATGGATCACCAATACGGAATCTCCGGCACCGTCGACGAATAGGTGATTGGTCTGGCACTATATTCACAACATTTTTAAGAAAGTTGATTTTTAATTTAGTAGAAAGAAACCCGATTCTATAAATGTAGCTTCACTTGCGCATGAATGTCTTCAGTGAAGTGAAAAACATGATCGTGGATGTTCCCAGCTCTGGCTCTGCACAGCAAGTGACTGATACTACGAGGAACCCCTCATTCAAAAGCCTTAATTTTTAGCTACAAGAGGATATGCAGATCAGCGTAATTAAGGAAGACGTCTTTGAGATATGCCTGATCAAAGTTGTCCCACTACATATGAAAAAGCCTTCGTATATTGCCAAAGTAAAACATTTTATGTCAAGTTTGACATATTTTTGGAGTGGAAAATTCGGGTTTTTTCAACTGAGTAAACGATAGGCGAAAAAGAATAAGAAAAACACATTTTATAAAACTATTTTTGATATATGGCAGCAGTTATAATGCATTTTTAATAAAAGTGTTTTCCGTCCGTTAGATAAATTAATGCATGTCACTGTTAAAAATGCTTTATTGCCTAAGGCTTATTTTAATATTCCATGTCATTTAATTTATTGTGTAAATTATCCAGATATTTTGTGTCACTGTTTGAACTTATTACAGCTTGAGAGCAACGTTTTTCATTAGTACGTTATTTGAGAATGTCAATCAAAGACTCATATTTGGTTTCATGTTATCCTCAACATTTAAATTGTATGTGTTCCGTAAGTAGCTTTATTACATAGATGCTAACAACGAACAGAAAACAAATAACATAAAGCATAAATCAAAAAGAGGCGAGTTTAAAACGAATTGAAATACTGTAAACACATCTGACATCTTTCATATGAAATGTGGAAGCGTCACCTAGATATAAAATGACATTCATCCATCGCCTTTTGGTAACAGAATATCTGAAATTCTTAATAAACATTTGCAATTTTAATGACTGGAAAAACCTGTTTTTGTGTTTACTTAACGTGATGTCTCTCGCTCAGGTGAAACATTTCAGATCAAAAATTGTCACGTTTGACCATATTGTCAACAAGTTTGACAGACAGTTGGCGCCAATGGTTTTTGAGGAGGATAATCAAACCAGATGGGCCCTCATATTTAAATATTGAAACTTTCTGGAGACTAAAAAACAATCAATCGTTTCGAGTCATTTTGTAATTATAAAAGCATCATAACCTAAGAGGTTTTATGATTATTTGACTATAATTACTATGAGATTTGATGATTTTTATTGTTCTATGAAATTCTTTTGCAGTTTAGTTTGACTCAACTTAGGATCTCAACGTACAAATGAGCTGCTAACGTACATTTTTAATGCGTGCTATATGAATATTATTTTCATATGATACCTTCAACAAGTAAATGATTTTATGTGGATATCACTTTTTTTATTTACGTTTATCATACAACAGTATTTTATAAGCATAGCATTTAATTAAGTATATTAACTACTTTTAAAAGAATGAACTTTGATAACTTTTTGAAGCAAAAAATAATTTTGCGTGTTTGCTTGTTCACAGAAATGAAATACTGTTGAAATTATCATTAGATAAACAATGAACCTTTGCTACCTATTTTAATTCCATTTTTACAAACGGTATGTTGAGGCAGCACATTACTGAAATTTGTAACTGTACCAGCTATGCTGAACTCAAC
>JAQIXW010001641.1:0-18378 GCA_034700685.1 Willowsia buskii | reverse complement strand
GGTTAAACCATGAGTAAATATGTACTCAAGTGCAAATGAGAAGCTTGATTTGCAGATTTCAAAACTTGTGTTCACAAACGTTTACAAATAAATAAGCATTCACAAAAATTTATCAACCAAACCTTTTACTTATCATTAGGGGCGCGATACTCCGATATCTGTCAACAGTTTCCACCTACAATGGTTGCTTTCTTGGCTTTTGTTGCTTTCAATTTTATCCATGCTGTGTCTCGGTGCTTTGATGTCATATGTAATATTGTATTCCACAGTTTTTTATCGTTCCCCTACTCATATACATAAAAAATTGTAGAAGTCTCGTATACTTTTGATGAAAGCTTTAAAAGATCGACTGCACTCTCGCTTTCCTGCTTTTATTTGCCACATTTGGACGTTAGAAAAACCAGAAGAGTTGGTTGGCTGGCAGCTGGGGTTGTGCGTTAAGAGTAGGAGAAAGCTGAATATTTTAAATAATACAAATGGGCATGGGTAGCTTAATACACATTATATGTACATTACTTTACATAACATAATGCAATATTTCAAAATAGGAAAATAAAGAGACTTCCTTTTATGATAATAATACCATTAAACCAAACCCTTTCTCTTTCACTCCCTCCACAGAAGTATATAATGTCAAGAGAAAGAAAGTGTTGTCGGGTACTAGGTAAAATAGCGTACTCCGGTTGATGGTGGCAAAGAAAAGCAAATGAGTGTAAAAGTAAAGTAGAGCATAATATTATTACTACAAAAACACAAGAAGAAAAGGATTTGATGAAAAAAGGAAAGCAAGGAGAAACGGAGAGGGGATATCCGAATCACATAATGCATGTAAAGATTTTAAATGCTAAAAGCTACATACATTATCTATTTCACTCGGAGCGAACAAGAAAAGAAGGTATAAACTAAATCGACCAGATCATTACCGGCTTGTGACGACATCATCGAGAGCTGCTCCACTATTTTACCTAACTTTCTTTGCTTTCTCTACGCCTTATGCATACATATTATAAGTAATGCAATTTGCATGTTTGTTTATCTGATAAATTATGCACGGATACCTTATTTCCTTTCAACTCACTGACTTAATAAAATCGTCTTCATTACTGCTGATGACGTTTGTCGGCGATGATGAAAGAAAAGGCCAACAAAGGTCGGCCCTTTCAAGAATCTCTAAAAAAATAAAGACTCGCAGTCAGAATTCACATGCAATTTAAACTATATCTATAAGAATAGATTTCTCTCTTAGTTTCGTCAAACAAAGCTATTTTCCCATTAAAAATAATGACATAATTAATGTTTTGTAGCACACACAAATAAATATGTAGACTAATCAGAACTTACCGTGTCTCTATGTAATATTTATTTAAAATATTTAACTATTTATGTATTTTTGCAACTTGTAATAGTTCATCTTCATCTATTTATAAAACACGCATGGTGAAATGAGAGCAGTTTCTCTGAAAAAAGTATTTGAGGGTCCTGAAATCTGTAATGTAAATCAACACATTTTTTATTACCTTATCTATAAGTTCTGTATCTGTATCATACTATCTTAGGTATATTTTTACATGCCGTTTTTTCTGTATCCAAATCATTGTTGTAGTACATTACTTCATAATAATACATATTGCTAAGCTTGTAACTTGGTTTCATAGCGAGACCTCAACACAAGTACAATTCGACAAAAAACTATTTTTCTTTATTAATATTATTACAAAGATGACAGCAACTTCCTTACTTTCAGCACTACAACTCACACGCGTCTTTTGTTTAGTTTTTTCTCCAATACTAGTGACAAAGATGGCAATGCACCAAACGCCTATTGTTCTTTTGAAACTATAATCAGTCAACTTGTCCTTTTAGCAGTATGAGGAGAGAAATCGAGAGAGAAAGTGAATAGGTAAACGGTAAAGAAACACTTTTCTCTTTAGTTCACAGGCAACATCATCCTAATCTTACCGTCCTTTGAGTCGTGAGTCTACTACATCCGCTTAAGTAGTTTCTTTTCACTTTTGTGTTTTTTATAAATTCCATTAGATTGCCTTGCTTTCTCATCCAAATAGCAAGAAGGAGAAAATAAGATTCTTTTCTTCAGTAGCAATAACAATAGTAGTAATAACATGAACAGAGGCAATAGTTGTATTGAAACGGAAGGATATACTCCCTAAGAAGTAGACAAAAAGTACAACTTTCTTCCTTCCTTTTTTTCTCTCGCCTATTGCTTTTGCTTGTTTCTTTTACACAAAGTTGTTGTGCACCGTGGAGAAAGGAACAGAAACGAAATGGCCTGCAATATATGCTTTTGTTTACTTTTGCTAATCTTATTCTTTCTTTATTCTTTAGTCTTTTTTTCTTCTGAAGGTGCAAGTGTCTTGGAGCTTGTCTATAATGACGTACTATTTACCTGTCTCTATTGTTTTTGGAGCAATGTCTCATCCAATACCTATGTATTATATTCATCCTGTGAGCTCCTTCCGCTCTTGTAAGTCTTTACCGCTCTATATTGCAGTTAAATGAAGCGAAAAGGACTTTGTATGAGAAGTGTCTGCGAGAACTGAGGTATTTTCTTTGGTGGTACTATGACATGACCGTATGCAATGCATCAAGAAAACTTTTGGAAAATTCTCTTCCATCAATTTTCCCCTTTCTTTTTCTGCTGTTTCATGCTCAGTTTGTTGCTTCTTCTACTGCCATTACCACATCTGTCCAATAAAAGGTTTATATACGTTTGTGTGTATTTGTTTGCTTGTTTAGTTTGCTCACTTTGATCATCATCATCTTCATCTTTTTACTTTCTGCGTCGCTATTCACTTCTCGCGTCTACATAAGTTTTACTGTGATATTCACCTTTTTCACTCACTAGCTCACTATATTTTCATCGTATCACATCGCTAACATCATCATTGCGAACAAAATCATGAGCCATAGGTATTAAGTAAGTATTGGAAGAAATGGGAAACTTAATTTTGCTGCTCTCTTTTGTTTCCTTCATTTAATTACACTAATGACCTCTCCTTTTGCTTCACAAGAATCCATATGGCTGCATAGTAAAAAAGGAAATAAAAGAGTGGAAAACTATAAATGTGTAGTAAAGGGAAGATATAGCAAATGTATAGATTGCGTGAGGTTTAGGATAAATTGGTTTTTGTTGTTTTTCATGCTCTCTTCTATTCCCTTTTGCTTGTGCATGTTTACAAATAACGTCATTTTTCCAAAGTAGGAGAGAAAAGTTAAGCTTTTTATAGCATTAGAAAAGGAATCACGGTCGTTTTGTATGCTGAAGGAAATCTTATTGAAATTTTTGGCAACTGACTGACTGAATGCGTGGGAACATATGAAAAATATTAACATGTACCTAGGTATATATCTATAGTTATTGAATGCCAGCACGCATAATGTATGTATTTACTCTTACAAGTCAGCAATATAATAAATATTGGTTGTGGTGGACAGTTGTAGAAACTTTTAACATAAAGCGACACACAAAATAATACATTAGAGAGTAACCGACTAAAATGTCTCATAATTCAATAGCATATATGGCTGCAACACTTTATGAGTATTAAAAATCCCAAAGTCTTAAGCAATTAAATTAAAGACTAAACTGTCTGAATGACTAAATCATTTAAAAAATATATTTTCGACTTTCGTGGCATTGAAATTTCACGCGATAAACACGGCTCTGTTTATCACTTTACTTTAGATCAATGTAATTTTAACATTTCGGGGGAATCCGCTGGTGAAAATAAACACGCTAGAATTTTCACTCATAAAAACCATTTTGTCTGAGCAATTTAAGCAAAATAAAAATATAAACTTCAATTCGGGGTTACTCTTTCACACCAACACGAACACTATAGTGAAGGTGGAAATAAGCAATATGCATGCAAAGTGTTATGTAGCATGTTCTAAAAACACTTTCAAAAAGCTCTCTCAAATCAACAGCTCTAACAAAAGTTTATTGTTTCCTATTGACGTGTAGAGAAGGTAAGATTTCAGGCCTTGAGTTTGAAGCCACATCTCCCCATCACATGCTTCTTACTGATTTTCTTACACCAAAATCCCTCACCCTATCGATTCCGAAACTTTCTATCCACAATATTTTACACACCCTTTCCCTTTAATTATTCTTCTCAACTTGAATGTCTACATAGTGCTGACTTGTCAACAAAGTTTTTATGGTGTAATGAAAGTAAACCCCGTGCCCCGTGATTGTATGGATTATGTGTAAAAAAAATATACAGACTTCATTTCACAGTGTTTCTTCTCTTGTTCTATTGTTATATGAGCAGGTGACGCCCACGGGGAATATTTCGACGTCCGTGCTTAAATTAATCCCTCGTGTTCTTGACCACGGGAAATCTTTGACGTGCCGCGCAGAAAACACTCGATTGGAAGGAAGTGCTATGGAGGACTCGTGGAAATTGGCCGTATTCTGTACGTAAAAAAAATTGATCGATTTTTTTTCATTCTGTCATTTTTTATTCTTTATAGCTATCCATAAAAGCCAAAGTGAATATCCACAGACTTTTCACAAGTATGTACTCTGAGCTACAGTACAAAATAATATAAACAGGTTTTTATTATTATAGCTCACAGTCACTTCACATGAAAAACTCTATACCTTTATTTCACAAAAACACAAAAGGACGCAGGCACGTAGACACGGCCGCAAGATGAAAAAATGCATAAAATATAGTAAAAGTACACGTATGTGATGTGCTAAGATGTGCAGACGTAAAATTGGCAAAGGGATACAGATTTGTTGGATTTTCTTATTTCGATTTTGACTCGAATGATATATTGCCACTTTGCTTTTTGAAGATGTGTACATGGAGTGCAAAGTTGGATTGCACAAATTCTCTATAAAATGCCCAATACCTTACACAAAGCCAGAGTTTCATAAAGTATTTATTTGGATTTGAAAATCAAAGGAAACGAAAACATAGTAGTATAACCGAATTCTCTTACACATCATGTAGCATCTCAAGGGCCATAATATGTACCTACCAATTCACCAGTTGGAATGGAATGGTCATCCGTAAAGATTGGTGAGACTCGAATATACGATAGTTTGAATGTTTTCAAGCGTTTTATGCTATGCAGGCAACTGTACGTAGTGTGCAGTGGCTCCAGCATAAATCATTTCTGGTTGCCAACGCACATTGACGTGCATTTACATACGTTATTTCATGTGAACCTTAAAATTCTGACCAATTCGTTGGCAAAGTAGTATAATAATAATTCATTCGTTCCTACTTCCTACAACTTCATCATGCTTACTGTATGTATGCTTTCCAATGGTACTCAAGCAGATCATCGGGATTATACAGCTGCTACTTCCGCTTATATTGTGTTATGTTGCATGGAATTTCCCTTTTAAAGTGGTTATTTACCTTTCACAAGAAGCAAGGATTATCATATATGGTGCTCAAGAATGTCTTCTGTGAACTCTTTTCTGAAGGATTTTATTTCTGGAGGAGTCGCTGTCTCAATAGCTGACACAATAATAGCCCCTTTGGAACGTATCAAGTTGATCCTCCAAGTTCAGCACGCGTCTCAACAAATCCGCAAAGAGGAGCGCTACAAAGGAATTATCGACTGTTTAGTGAGAATTCCAAAGGAGCAGGGCTTTCTCAGCCTTTGGAGAGGAAATACCATCAACATTGTCCGATCATTTCCTCTACAATCATTTAACTTTGCCTTTAAGGATTCCCTAAGAATATATTTCGTTGGGGGTGTAGATGAAAAAACGCACTTTTGGAGGTTTTTCGCTGGTAATCTTGCCGCTGGGGGAGCTGCTGGAGTGCTTTCCTTGAGTATAGTTTATCCCCTCGATTTTGCTAAGACAAGAATCACTGCGGATGTGGGGCGTAAGCCAGACAAGAATGTGAAGAGTAGCGGTAACGTGAAGTACAGAGAGTTCACAGGAATTTGGGATTGTATAAGCAAGACTGTGAAATCGGACGGTTTCTTTGCGCTTTATAAGGGGTACAAACTATCTGTCGTGGGCATTGCGGTCTATCGCGCTTTCTACTATGGAATATATGATACATCAAAAGGAGTTTTCTTGGATGATCCAGAAACCTCCCCATTTTACGTCAAATGGATAATGGCTCAAACAGCAGTGGCATCCGCTGGACTGATAAGCTATCCATTTGATACGGTTCGTCGAAGGATGATGATGCAAGTAGGGAGACCTCTTGCAGATATAAAATACAGTACGATAGGAAACTGCTGGAAGAATATTTACTTGGAGGAGGGAATCCCGTCATTTTATAGAGGAGCGTTTGCAAATATTGTGAGAAGCGCTGGTGGTGCCCTAGTGCTGGTACTGTATGACGAAATCAAGTTCATGATAACCGACTGGTAACATACCAGGAACCTCTTGGAATTGTGTGGAGAAACCAGCAAATGCTTCCATTTCCACTTGTGAGCAGAGCCAAAGCAGCAAAAGAGAGAAGGTCTGCAGCTCAAAAATTTTCGGAATAAAGCCTTCATGTTCAGCTGTAGGATGAGATGTGGCCCACAAATGTGAAGGTTTTTGTTTGCACACGCACGTCCCACGCAAAAAGTAATCGTCCTACCCAGGCAGGTGGTGGTGTTGGGGGGTGACAAATGTCGTTGACACCTGACTGCAGTCTGGATAAAATCATCAAAGGGTTTTTGTATGCGTACAACCTTGAAAATAGGACTGTGTAAACTTTCGTTTTTCACAGAATTTACCACTGTAATACAACAAGACAAGGAAAAAAAGAGTTTTTTCGTTAAAAGTATGTTTCACTGCGTTCATCGTTTTATTGTGAATATTACATTATGCTA
This sequence comes from Willowsia buskii, assembly GCA_034700685.1. Lineage (NCBI taxonomy): Eukaryota > Metazoa > Arthropoda > Collembola > Entomobryomorpha > Entomobryidae > Willowsia > Willowsia buskii. The sequence continues at coordinate 11,556 of JAQIXW010001641.1, read as the reverse complement.
TTTTGTGCTTGGACAAACTTTAACTTTTATATTTAAAACTGCTCTTTTTGTAAGAATTTCATGCATGCATGAATGACTGCCGCTGTTGCGACTGTCTAGTCCTCAGATTTAATGAAAATTGATAACATTCATAGGTAGTTTACAGGAAAAGCCTTCTAGCAAAAGTTACCTGTAGCGGAAGCAAGCGCATAAAACATAAATGTATCGTTTTGCGTTACAATCGCTTGAGTGAGTCTTTATACATGTCGGGTAAAAAGCATTTAGCTGCTCTACTCTCTGGAAAATGCAAGGACGTGTGTGTGGTCGTTTCTCTCTCGGTATGGCATTATAAATCGCAAATACATGCATAGCCATTTCTGTTATATTTTTGTAAGAAGAATGAATGATGGTTGCTTCTGGCATTACCTTACACGGTGTCTACCACCCCACTATGTAGGCTACATTAAACCTCATATAATATTGTATTCATAAGGTAAAGTAGAATAAACGCGTTTTCTCCGTGACTTGCCATCAGAGTACATGCCCGGATCAGCTAAAAATGCGAAATGGGATTTTTCACATGACTTTGCTAATACCCATGGGCAAGTTTTACCTTGAATCAAGGTTGACTTGACTTGTGCTGCTACATCGAATATGTATATTGCATATGCCCTTCGTGAAAGATGTTGTACAGTACAGGTAAATAGTTTTTATACACGTCAAATCCTAAAGCTCACTCACTTCCTTCCTGCACATATTCCCTGCTTCTCTTTCTCCCAAATGCAAGTCAGCATCTGTACTCACCATACATGTAATGCCATCATCATAAACCACCATCAGCTACCACCCGGCGTTCTTTCATCATTTTTTTCTTCGTCTTACAACCTTCATCATAATCATTCCTTCGTATTGCTGCTGCCATTTTTGAGAAAGAAACGCATCATTCACTCAAGAGCCAAAGCCAACCCATATCCAATAAGCCAGACAGGGAGTCTGAACTTGCTGCGGCTTCAAGAGTATAACGTCTCGTCACTCACTCATACACACCTTTTCTTTTCCGTTTCCCCTTCCATTTATCTTCTTTCACTCCTTCTCCTCCCTTCCCTTTTCTACGATATTTTTACTGACGACTGCACTATACCGAGTGTCAAAACACTTTATTAGAAGAGACACATAATATCCTACATATATACCATGTCAAAAATAAAGCGAAATGGTGTCAATATACATAATGTGTATATTGTATGTATGTATTCTCCCCGCGGCATTTGACTCAGTCTATTGAAGGTGGAAAGGTGTGTGTGCGTAGGATAACAATACCATTACAATAGTACCATTCATTTTCAATACATTTCCAAGAAATTCTTTTTTTTCTCTCTCTTTTCAGTCGACAGCCTTTATTTTTATGCAGTTCTCTAAAAATGAATGTCTTTCCATTGATTCATACGAATTCTCAACTCTTCCTTGGTTCAGGATGATTTTGGGGCATCATCGTCTTTGTGACTTTAACTTTCACCAGAAAGCTTGAACATGAGCACCTGTAAATAAAAATATTCCATCAAAATGGTCACGCAATATACATTGAGTTTTATTTTGTTCTTTTTACAAAAATGTGAAAAATAACTAAAAAGAGAAAATATAGATTGAGACATTTTTTTTTGTCTGGGTTTTACCCAAAAAACTGTCTTAGCGTTATCCATTTTCCAAGTATTTCATCATCTTTTGACTTCTTCTGACGTTTTCCTTTTATTTCTCTTTTCTCTGTTTCTCGTCGTCACAAGCTCACTCAGTAGTGAAAAAGGCTGATGCATTTCTTCCTTTTTACGCTTTTCAAGCACATGTTAGATGTATGCCACAGCGCAGCTATTACTATTGTTCTACGCGACGTGTTGTGCTCTAAACCTACAGATTCTTTACTGACTTAAGCACGCAGGAATGGTCTAAAAAAAGAAAAAAAGGGTTGAACGCTTATGTCAAAACTGTCACCAGAAATGCTCTTATTATAATGGTCCGTGAGTACATTATGCATGTATGGTATCAGTGTATGCATACCAAAATGATAGAACACAAAGTCAAAAACCGTAGAGTAATGTACGAAGCACTATGACGTGAATGGCATTGGGGCGTTATTTTTGTCTCAAAGACATTGCAATTCCATTTGTCTCTCCACACGCATAATATTAAGTATAAAATGGCAGTAAAATCCATATTGCATAACTGATTTTTAGTATGTACAGGAACAGGAGTATAGAAGAAAGCTTGAGCAGTGTATATATGCATCAATTGAGATTAGGCATTCTTGGATGAACATTAAGAATCCACATTTTATTCCAGCACACATGACACCTAGATGTATTTTACGGGATTTGCGTACTTTTACTTATTCTTGTTGTTCATTATACTTTTCACATTTTCTTGCGATACACTCAGGCAGTTTCCTTCCTTCCTGTATTACTTATGGAGCGCCTTAAAATGGTATGTATTGTAATGCCATACATAGTTTATATGCGTGTAATATTTTATATACTCACATTCACCCTTTCAGTACCACTGCAGCTCCTCCTGCTGTCTTCTACTTTTTTCATTGTCATTTTTGCGTGTACTCTATTATTCTACTAACACTTTCATGGCAGTGAATAGAATACAAAAGAAATAAAACAAACATAAATAGAAAAAATATTGTATGATGATAGTGACAAAGATGAACAAGAGGCGGAAAATAAATGAAATAGAATTGACTTCCTTGTCTCTTTCTCTTAAAGTATGTGTGGTCGACTGATGAAGCACCCGGTTACACACCCACACCACCAACACGTCGTCTCCTCCAACATAAATAAAGTGTTGAGATACAATTCCCGCGGAGGCACTTTTGAGCCTTGTGGGCGAAGCGTGCTATTATTTTGGTTCTTTACCATTTTTTGTGCAATATACGATATAACTCTGTTATCAGTAGTACAAGCAATGCAATGTATGCACATATGTCAGGAAAAAGGAATTCTTTTCTTATTATGATTATCTGACTTTTATGTGTTCATGTTAGTAAGTGAAAGCCAGGACCGCTATATGTACATATACTGTACCATCTTTACGGGTAATATTTTTTAGAAGGCTTGTAATGTCTTTAAAAAGAGAAGAAAAACTCAAATTATAGAAGAGCTACTACTTGAACATGTATTGGCATAATATGCTTGCCATAAGTCGATTGTGACAGTTTTGCATCGCAAACGCCGTTCCAAGTTCCCTGGCACAGGATGGTGATGATGATAGAACAAAAAGTTTCTTTATTTTAGGAACATTATCGCTCAAGTGAAGTGAATAAGGGCTGAATGCAATTTTGAAACAAAAGTGGCGGTGGGAAGCAAAGCAACATTACAACACATAATCATAATAATACAACAAAATAATATTCTGCAGTCTCTTTTTTCTGGCTATAATATTCATTTGTCTATAAAAAAAGAACTTTTTGTGTCTATACTTTCACAACGCTAGAACAGAGAAAGTGTAAGCATGTGAAAATCGAGAAAACAGGAATCTTACAAAAAATGAAATTGTGTGTGCTGTTGTTGTACAGTTGGTTGGAATAAAAAGCGTCAAAGAGCAATTTCGAGAGTATTTTTTTGTCTTGAAGCGAAAGTAAAACAATGGGGAAGAAAACCCGAAAAAAGGAAACAAGCTGTTGTATGTACAAGAAAAATACGCAGAAGAAGCCTGTCTGCAGAGAGAAAAAAGGAGGAAGCAATAGCAAGAAAACAAGTGGAGCGAACAAATGAGCTTGGTGCAATGTTGTACACAGTTGCTGTTGAAAGAGAACAGGAAAACCTTGTACTATCTTTTTAATGCATATTATTGTTATTATTACAAAACATAAAGTGAAAGTACATATCATATATCTCGGGTTTCCCGTATGTAGCACACTCCTCGCGTTGCATTCATAGGTAGGACTGCACCCATAGCATTTCAAATAGTACCATTTCGCTGTCCTTCTGCTACTTCTCCAACTTTCACAAAAATAAGATGACGATTCGCTCTCTTTTTGTTTCCTTGCACGTTATCCAACATGGCATTTTTACCACGCCATATTGTAACATACAGCTTTCACCATAAATACTGAAATGGTCTTTACTTCTCGCTTCATGTTCCACACACCAATTTCATTTTCTACACCTCATATCATACACCATGTGTGTGTATATAGTTTTATCTGTTCAGTTTTAATTTTATAAAAAGTCAAGGAAAAGCGAAAAACCACGGGTGAGTGAATATAAATATATATTTGTGTCTGTCGTATTATTGGTCTCTGCGGACTTGATTTCCATGTTCAAGACGATTTTCTTACTAGTTTCATCAGATGACGACTATTGTAGTCCATATTATTTTTTTCCATTTGCGTTCGTTTCAATCTTTCTGTTGTAAGTGTGGTGTGGAATATAAGTGCACTTTTACTTTGAAGAGGAAAGTGGGAAAAAACTTTTCAACATTTAAAGTGCACCCAAGAAACTTCTTTTTTCAAGTAAATACTGTGCCCAGAAACTTTATCTTCTTTATATGCTCGTGCTATTGATGGAAGTTTACACTTCAAGTATTGTGCACTTGGCTATATTATATTTAAATGGTGCCAGTATCGCCATCATCATCGTCAGCGCCAAAATGAGTAAGTCGAAGCGAGAAATGAAATTTTATGTGTATTATGATCTCCACGTTAAACTAAGCTACACACTCTGCTTAAATATACACCAGAAGTAATTAAGAATGAGAGAGAACTAAAATTCATCTACTTCGTTGATGCAGCGGTAAAAGTACCGAAAGTGTTCTGTCTTTCTTAGAACTGAACTTTCTTTCCGTTCCGGTTCTATGTCTACAGTCTAGACTGTTGACTTGATTGAGGAATGTACAAAGCAAAGTGCATGGCTTCAACAATACGACATGAAAATGCAATGCGTTGTGAGATCCAAATGAGGGAAACTGAGGAGTAGATGAAGATTGACTTGAATTGAAAACTCACGCGACTAGCAAAAGCTATTCGTTCATTTCCTACCACTCGTTTTTCCATTAGAGTGTGCATTTCAAACAACACGTTTCAGATTTATGAGCCAACGAACACATTATTGTATTTCTTATTTTCTTGTACTTTTTAAAATACATCTCCTTTGTTTAAACTTTATTCTTAGCCGTTTTTGTATATAAGGTCATGGTGCTATATTTATTCGCTGGTCTTATCCATACTCTTGTGCCTATATATTATGTTGTTTCCTCCTGTTGAAGGTATTTTTAGTATGTTAAAATATACTCGGTCTAGCACAATACGTATGTGCCTGTAAACACGAAAAAAAGGCGTGAATAAAGGAGACTTTCTTCTGATTAACATTTTGTGTGATACACACAATGCAGTTTAAATACGCATGATTGCATGATAATCCGACGTTACGGCTAGGCTTGGAGATTTAACGATGGATCTTCTGGCTTGCAATCGCGGAGCATGCACTTTCCTTTACACTTTTCCATCGTAGTCTTCATTCTAGTTTTCATCCATCACTACTCCATTGTCTCATTACATCTATCTAGCTAAATATTTGTAGGGTTCCTCATTTCATTATTACATCACTCACTGCTTTCATTTAGTCAGAGTAGATTTCCCCTTTTCTGTACCTATAAGCACACACCATAGGTATAGAATATACACCTACCTAAGTAATTATAGTGGTAATTTTGAAGTAGAGTGAAACTATAATAGTATAAAACGAAGCATTATTACCAACTCTACTAAATTTTAATTTTCGGTAGAAAGCTGCTGATTCATTGAATTAGGGAGCAGTATAAGGTAGAAGCATTTTCCTGATTTTGGTTTTAAGAGTTGTTAAACCAAGGAACTATATTGCACTTTTGAAATGACAGGAGTCTAGTGAAGGGGAATGGTGGCCAGAACGGGAAGAGTCATAAAATGAGAAGTTATTTATGTATGTTTGCTCAACTGCATGAACTGTGAATGATCATGATCACAATGAATCAGAGGATTTTCCATTGGCGGCCTCCATTCACGTGTATCGTGTTTTAAAGGTAATTTCTTAACCGAAATAATATGAGGGAGCTTGTATGCAGTATAACGTTTTGAAGAAAATGTCATCCGAACTAAAGGACAAGAATGTTATTATATATGTCTGCCTGTCCAGCTAAAATTAGTTAAACAAATTTTCTCCCTGTCTTCCTCATGGTTAATCCAATCAGGTATAAAAAGTACGGAAACCAAAGCGAGGGTAGTTTGGTAAACCAACATTGTTTGCTTCATGCATTGAACTCTGTAAACTTGATACTAGCGAATTCAACATTGACTCATGATCAGTGAAATCTTTAATGAATCATAGTTTGAGTTTGCAATGAAAGAGTTTTTAGAGGCGGTTTGGGGGATTTTGATTTGGTTGTATTTACTTTTACTTTACTGTCGTTGGTGAAAGCAAAGTCTATGTGACGCCGTCACGGCTGGAAACTGATAATATGAGAGTGGATCATAAACACTAACCACTTTTTACGATGTCGACTTGGGTTTTATTACCCCAAATCATCAATGATCATCGTTCATACTACTACTCAAAACATAAAAGTTTTTTGATTACTTATTGGTAACAGGTCTGTAGTATCTACCAGTAGTGTTGAATGCAATCTAATGACACAAAGAAAGCATAACGAAGAATTGCCGGCAATGAGCTCCCTCTCTTATACGAAAATTCACAGTGTATATAAATTCGGCAATTATTCATAAGGCGTACAATGATAAGACTCTATGACGTAAAACCCTTTGATTCTGACGTCAACCACAAAATTAACGTATTATAGCAAGTTCTATCATATAATTTATGCCATTAAATCATTATTAATTAGCTTTTGGCTATCGTTAACAGTTTTGGATTTTATCAATATCGAATATTGCGATTAATTCGACTAGCAACCATTCTTGCCAAGTATACCATTGCATATGTGCTCACATGAAGGCTTCGACAAAATTTGACTACGTGAAGTACTATAATTTTAAAATTTCTTTTAAGAACTGGGTGTTCCAGCTATATAAAAAACTTTAAAAGACAGTACGTTGGAGACACAGGTATTTGCAATCTTGAGAAAGAACATAGCATAGTATTTGCAACTAATTAATTCGTTTTGAATTTTTTATATCACGTTCTAAAAATAGCACAATAAAATTGATATCTCTGTAAGTCTTCAGAACAATTTTTTTGGATACATTTTCAAACTTTTAACTTTCACGTTTCTATATTACTGCTTTTCTTCATACATTATTTAGCATCTATATCTATAAATATAATATATTTTTACTTTCCTTTCAACTGTCTCGATTTCAAGTATTTTTTTTCCAAATCATAAATCACAAGCATGCAAAAATGGGTTCATTTGTCTGCAAAAAAAGAAATGACACTATAAAAATGGAACGTGAAGGCACAGCTTGTACCGCAGCTGAAGGTGGTACAATGGGCTATGATAGGACTCTCCTAAACTTGAAGCATAGAGTACAAGCATAAACTCTATCCATACACTACAAAACACGAGTATTAAAATATGGTACACTCGTATTTATTCTGAATTCCTTGACATGCTTTTCCAAACGCATTTCCCTCTTGTCTTATACATACAAACAATCAGCACTGTCGCTTTCCATAATATCTACGTATTCGTATTCCATATACCTGTACGGAAGCGGTTATTTCGAACCGTAAAAAGGAAGAAATAAAATAACCAAAAAGCAAAAAGATGGAATGGGAAGAAAATAAATGAATAAATGGTTACAACCAAGTTGCAGCTTTTAATATTGCTAAAAAAAATTCTATCACAAAATATCGAATCAATGCCTTTTTATAAAATTTTTCAGTGCCAAAAATAACAAAAATGTTCAAAACAATAACTACCCAGGCTTTAAGCAACCTTATAGTGTAACGGCGTATTACAGCCGTACTACATTGGCATTATGACAATATTATTTCCAACATTACGCTAAAAAACATTTATTCAAACTCCTTACCAAAAAGTTACGTCTTGCAAAAACGTGATTAACAATGCAAAACAGCAGCAATTTAATTGGTAAACATAACATTCAATTATCATCATCATCATTATAAAAATGCTACATATCTGTAGAGAGTGATTGTAAGTAGTATGAGTGCTGGTATATCGTAGATAATGTTTTGTGTTAATGTTGATTTTCTAAAAATGAAATATAAAAATCCACTAACTCACAGCGTCACATCCACATTTTCTACCGCAGACAACAAAAATGTGAAAAAAATAATGTGAGGGAACAGCATAACATTATTATCCAAGGAAAATGATAGAGTGGGATAGAAAAGTCATTCAATTCCAGTCATTCCAGCTATAGCTTTGTGTTTAACTTTTACTCTGAGAAAGAAAGGAAAGCTATTCGTTTGGGTAAAAAATACATTTCTCGTTTTTACACATTCGGTACACAATGTGATGGTAGGCTAGAATAGCTTGCTAATGTTTCCTGTTGGAATGAGTGTCTGGCAGAAAAATTATTCCTGCTGAAAGTTGTGATGATGGTTATGATATCTGTGAATGGATGAGACACAAATATGGTAGTTTATACGTAGTTTATGTTATACATTTAAAAAATATGGATATCCTGATGATGGGAACAGTGGAAATGCACATACATACACAAACAAGCGATAAAAAGTATCTTTTTGTACACCACGGTGAAAAGCGCAGTTGGGGGCTGCAGAAAATGTTTACTCTTTCCGTTTGGAGTCCCGCTGACTTTATCGGAGTCCTTACGACAGTGAGACGCTCAAGGGTTTTCAACGAGCGCCTTTGCTCCTACTGTATACATTTTCCATTATAACTGCATAATATTTTTGTGAGTCTGCTGCTAATGTAACTTTATATTTTAAAATGGGCATACATATTTAATGAAAAAGTTTAAAAAAAGGTATTTACTTACTACGATAGTTATTTTTCAGATGCATTGATGCATATAGTTAGTGTATAGTAGTTAAAGGTAGTTAAGCAAAAATATTAATGAAAAAATTAAAGATACAACAAAGTTCCTTGAAGAAATTTTGTTTAGTTTACCTTATTTAATTCAAATTGCAAACACCTGTAATATTGTATATACATATAAAGGTTCATTCCTACCATGGTTTATCCTATTGGCTGTTTTCAAATTAAGATACACACCATATACCTAAGTATAAATTTTAAAAGTGCAGAGTGCAGACTACAGACTGTGTGAAAGGTAAAATTAAACTGCGAAGGCTACTGCGATTGAGAATATAGAATAACGATAGAGAGAGAGAATGTGAACGTGAAATTATGATTATATCTGTGAATATTCACGAAAAGTAATGAAAGCCTATATGGATTTGTAGTTTCATTAACAGTTATTTTGGTATTGAAATAACTTAATCGTGTGGGCAAATGTATTTTATATAACACTATGATTTTTTTTTTGCAGTTATACCAATTCTAAACTTAAAATTGGGTTCCAATCTCGACCCAGACAATATCCGAGAAGGAGGAGATGTCTACCTGGAATGTGTAATTCATGCTAATCCTTGGGTGTACAAAGTTGTTTGGGAGCACAACGTAAGTCAAAAAGTTATTTGCCTCTATATAATTTATTAAAACTTATTACTGTTATTAGCGGATTTAGATTTTTACAATTTTTTAAAACACAAATGCGTAGGTAGTAACTGGTTTATTTTCAAATTATAACTTTGCAACGGCTACATAAAACTACTATCTATATATAGGGCTTTTAAGACACGATTGTGCTAAAATTGCGTGAACATGAAAGTTTTTTTCACGTGTTCTTTGAGCAAGTGTGGGTGGGTGTTAATTACAGGTTGATTCGTTGATTATTCAGGACACGCAGCGGTCACCTCGGATGAGAATTTATGTCAGGTTGGGTTACATGTTATGTTCAGTAAAAAACTTTCATGATATTCATGACTTTGTAAACATGAAACTTTTTAACCTTCGAATTTAAAGGACTGCAGTTGCACTAGACAATTCCGTATTTCAATTCTTGGGATAGACATAAACCTCTATTGGAACTTTTTAGCGGTTTATGCATTGACAATTTGAATCGCAGTAAATGTAAACATGTTCTGTTGAACTTTAATAGTCACTATTGCAAGATCATGTCTCAAGAACCACCAGTGAAAGCAGTCAAAATGACTTTCTAATTTTCTCAAGGTAAAGTTAGACTCGTATGCTTTTGAAATGAGACTGTCATTATGCCATTATCATCTTAAAAAGTAAGATGTAACCCAAGAAGGTATCTTGGAAGAATCTAATCTGCATATTGTAAGAAATTATGAAAGTAAGAATTACTCTCTATTTCACGAATATGTCACGGACCACTCCACAGGCAGAGGGAACATCTTTATAATCACTCATGCATAACATTCACTCATCCAAACACCTTTTTGGGTTGAATTCCTTCGTCCGTTTACATTCCCATTGTGTCTACGTTTTCTTCTGTATCTCTTATACACAACTCTCTTGAGCCGACTGATTCTCATGATGAGTTCCTTTTAAGGGTTCCTTCTTTTCAACTTGATTTCTTTGCCTTTGACTCCACTCTCACGCAAACAAACATCAGAGTATCTTCAGTTACTTAATGCTTAGAAGAACACATGCCAGAAGAAATATTTAGATCGTTCATCTAGTAAGACAAACTAGGCATGCATGCATGCATTGCATTGCTTGACAAACACGTGGAGCTAAAAGAAGCTTGTTTGTAGAAACGAGAAAGTGTGAGAGAGTAGATTTGTGTGTCCGGATGTCCGGAAATTTCTTTAAAAAGGCTCTTTTATAGGAAACGACGAGCGTTTTTCATTCTATGTACCGTTTCGTCACGTAGATAGCTTTAAGTCCATTCTAAAGTCAGGATTACAATATTATTGGCATACCTTTATGCAGTGATAGTATGTATGGCGATGCTTAAACTTGTATGCTTATAACTTACAAGTGAATTCTTTGTTTTCTTCTTCTTTTTTTTGCTTTGAAACACACAACGTGCGTCTTTTAGAGGAACAATTTTCTATGATCAATAACCTATGTGTGTATAGTACACGTGCCGGTTGCACTCATCTTCTAAAGGAGTAGTAGTAGACTGTTTCTGGCAAATGAAATCAAATTTACAATTATAGAGATTCTTGTATTAATTCTCTGCATGGCAGCTAGTCCCCCAACAATGATAGCAAAGTAGCAAACATCTTAAAGGTATCTACATACTTACAATTAGTAAGATTACACAAGGCACCCCCGAATATTACAAAGACCAAACGGGCAATTCAACACTTACTCCAAATACCAATGCCAATGTATCTATTGCTTCAATGACTTGCAGTTGTTTAAAATTTAATAAGTTGAAAACTTGAAAAAGGATAAAGGAAACACTATTTTAAATCGGAAGTACTAAATATTTTCCAGGTGCATTTGATGAAGGCATACATTACATAGGCTCGGCTTTAGGCTACTAAACAGCATCAAGTTCAGTAAATGTAACTTGAGATATATTTTTTTATGAAAACGATAGGATTGTGATTGCAT